>JAGYXB010000217.1:0-235178 GCA_022495005.1 Rhyacophila brunnea | reverse complement strand
TGTCAAGGGAGTCAAGCCACACATTTGGCGAAAATGAGTTAAGTACACAAAAGCATTTTAAAACCATCAAAGATGCCGTGGTCAATGGATTTGAGCCACAAAAAGCCCTATGTATGAGTATTTTGTAAATTGCCAATAGACCTAGCACACATACATTAAAGTAGTCAATGACGACAAGCCGCATAAGTCTTTTGACTTCCGAATAATTTCACATGATTATGTGACTTAACGCTGTTGACCACTGGGACTTCCCGCTCAATCTGTGGCCCGGTACGCACGCCTCGGCTCACATTCGACAAAGATTTATAGTGTTGTCTTGCTCTAACTCAGCATAAGAAACAGAGAAAACAGAGTTTAGCGAGTCGGGTTATTCACGCCAGCACCTGTATCGTGTCATATTATTCATACTAACATTGCGGTTGGTTTATTTGGTGATCTTTTTTCTTTGGGTTTGCGACTGTAAGCATTTTTATTCAGTGTATTTAGTGTGATTGTTGTATTCAGTTGTGATTCAGTGAGAAAAGGTGCTAAATAATGAACTATTCACGTGGGAGACTAATGGTTGCAGCCGTCTTAAATTCTACTAATCAACATACCCGTAAAGGTAAGTGTCGATGAAATATTGAGCTAAAAACACTTACTAGTTAAAAATGTTGATTCAGGCTGCTTTGACAGCAATGAGTAATGTGTGCGCAAGCTGTATTAGTTTTATTTCTTTTACAGACTCTCACGGGAATGCCGTACAAGCTGGATGTGCAGACCTCGAGCTGAATATGCAAGCTCCGGACAAGATTGCTGGTCCAGCCATATATACAGAGCTCCAAAATGTCTCTCCAAGCACACACGGGGGAGGTCAATATTTTAATTTGTTGGTTATCAATAATTGTTGGTTTGATTAAAACCTGTGACCATCAGAGAGTCATTTGCTAATAACAAATTATTAATATTTATCTTGGTAGTTTCAAAGAAATAAACTACTTTGTTTTGTTTTACAGATTGGAACGTCAACCTGGCACCAACACTACTAGATTCAAATGAGTCATGCCAGCAGGAACCTGCATATTATCAACACAACATTAATGTTTCAGGAACTTATACTTCTGAAATAACCGAGAGCAACCATAGTAACAATCCTGTATCATCCATCCCCACTTCTACAGATCAGACTACAGATGATTTAAGTAGGAAACGCAAGCGAAACCCAAAAATGTGGAAGCGAAATTCACAAAAGATATTGAGAATGGCAGGCAGCGAATATCAAAGCAGATCCGGAAAAAAAATTCGAGCAAGGGCGATAAGAGAAGTTAACTGTAAGTGCCATTATAAATGCACATCCAAAATAGGAAAATCACAGCGGGAGCAAATGTTGGCCGACTATCTGAGTCTGGATTCCGAAAGAGCAAGATGGGCCTTCATTGGTAACAGTATAAATCGTATCCCAGTGAAACGAAGGTACCATGGAGACTGCACCAAACGAGAGTATACCTTGCAATACTCTGTGATGTGTAATGAATTGAGAGCCCAAGTGTGCAACAGTTCTTTTTGGCGACATATGACATCTCGAGCAAAAAAGTTGAAAATGCAATGAAAAATTTGACTCCTTCAGGTGTCACTGATATAGATCGGAGAGGTCACAAAGAACCGCCCAACAAAAAACCAGAGGAAGTGAGGAACATAATCAGGGACCACATCAAATCGTTGCCCGTAGTTGCTTCCCATTACTGCCGGAGCAGCAGTAAGAGAAAATACTTGCCTTCTGGTTTGAGCGAGACTCGTATCTACATGGACTATGTAGAGTATTGCAAGGAGCATAATGTTGAACCAGAAAAGCACGGCTTCTACAAATCGATCTTTGTCACAGAATTTAACTACGGCTTTCACACTCCTAAAAAGGATCAGTGTGACTTTTGTACTCAGTACAAGAACAAGTCAGACGAAGAGAAGGCAAAAGACGAGGAGGAATACAAACTGCACTTGACTCGAAAAGAGGAAGCGAGAGAACACAAAAAAATCGACAAGGCCCAAGCTATGTGTGATCCAACAATTAGTTGCTTTACCATGGATCTGGAAAAAATATTGTTGTCTCCAAGTTTGCAAGTAGGACAGTTGTATTATACCAAAAAGCTGAAAACCTACAATTTCACAGTGTATGACCTGGCTACTAGACAAGCGACGAACTACATGTGGCATGAAGGTGCAGGTACAAAGGGTGCTTCGGAGGTCGCCACGTGCCTGTGGAAGCTCTTGGTTTCAGTAGGCCCCAAAAAAGAAGTAACTCTGTATTCGGATACAGCTTCAGGTCAAAATCGCAACTCAGTAGTATCTACAATGTTATTACGTGCCGTGGAACAGCTGCCCATCAACACAATAAACCAAAAATTTATGGAATCAGGGCACTCCGAAATGGAGTGCGATTCTGTGCACTCCACAATAGAGGCCCGAGGAAGGAAAGTGGACGTATTCACACCAGAAGGATGGTATATGGTCGCCCGTACCGCGAAAACTAGTAACCCCTACCATAAGGTTGTGGAAATGGAATATTCCGACTTCTTGGATTACAAGAAATATTGCAGTCAAGTGATGACCAATAATACTTTGTCGGAAAATGGAGACAAAATGAAGTGGCTAAAGGTAAAGTGGTTCCAATATCGCAAAGGTGAACCCACGACTATCTTTTATAAATACCAATTGAGCCAGAATAACTTTGAGTCACTACAAATCCAGCGAAGACGCCATCGAAACGTACCTACCCTAGAAGTACCAAGGCTGTACAGTTCCAAACCTAGAATTGACCAAGGTAAACTAAAAGATCTGTCAAAACTATGCCAAAAAGGTAGCATTCCGTCAACCTATCACGACTTCTATAAAAATTTGGAGCCTGAAGATCGTCCAACTCAGAAAAACAGCAGCTCAGAGAGCGATGGAGATGATTAAAATGTGTGTCTAGTTTTATTGTAACTTAATTGTAATTATATATTTTTTTCTTTTATTTTGTTAACTGTCAATTCATGGTGTAACTGCATTGTATTGTTGTTTTAATTTAATAAAACGCAATTTTTTTGTAGTACTTATTCCACTTTTAATCAATAAATTAGGACCGGTTTCGTCCGCCTCATAGGGACATTTTCAACTGAAATGAACAAGTTGAAAATGTCCCTCTGAGGCGGATGACACCGGTCCTAATTTATTGATTAAAAATGGAATAAGTACTACAAAAAAAGCGTTTGATTAAATTAAAACAACAATGTAATTATATTTTTGAAAAGCTAACTTTTTGTTTAGAGACGACTATGTTCACATACTGAATGAAATCAGGTAGATTCTAGGTTAAGGTGGGCACCATAAAAGGTCAATAATAGACTTTTCTTTAGAGTATATCCACAAAATGTTAGTGCTTTGTCCACAAATTCTCAGTGTTCAACAGGCATAAGAGGCCTAACTCTTTTGACTACCGCACAAGTATGCTAACTGTACATGTCAATATTCAGTGGTCAAGAGATATAACACACATAACTTTTAAAATACAATTTTTTTAGTTATTCATTCAAAATAATAAAAAGATAATATCACAAAGTATCTACGTTCAAAGTTTCACAATTCTATCTTTAAAAATAAAAAAGTTACAACAAAAACTGTTCCTTTTTTTGTCACACAAAATCTTTGCGCGCCGATTTCTCAGCATTATGATTTTGTGGACTGGCTCCCTTGACATCTACGGCGACGATATTATAAATAAAAATTTAAAATTATAAATATTTATGATTTATGTCTTCGACAGCCTTGATGAAATATGAGTCAGATCGACACAAACAACTTTGACACGACCTTTTTATATTAACTAGTAGACCAGATATTATGGACCACATGTTAAAAAATCATATTTTCAATTCTCAAGGCCAATTCTGTAGAACGTCCCCTTAAGCCGAATCCAATTTCACTTCTCTTTCAATACTATGAGAGACCGCACAGTCTGTTCTATTATCTCCCCATTACTCTTAGGCCATCCGCTCAGGTAAATACTCAAAAAAGGCGAGACTGAAACTTCAGTATCTAACTTATGTATTTCAATGGCGGCTCGCTGACGGCAAGACTGGAATCTCTCAGTTTCAAAACGTTCACGACCGAAACCGAAGAGACGCGACCATCGGCGGCTCCTCTAATACCATCCAAGTGCTACGCACTGCCTGCATTTTTGAAGACATCACTCAACTTTTCATTGTTATTCATATGTGTATCACTCACTTCGCGAAGTAGAACATGTAGCAGTATTATGAACAATACTCCGTTCATGTGCGCAAAGCGATTGCGATCCAAGTGGATTTTCAGTTTGCACAGGATTACAATGAGGTCATTGTATACTTCTTAAACGGTAGTCCAATGTTCCTGTGGTAGCGTTTTGTGTAACATTTTTTACACACTTTATGATCGGCGCACGAAATTAGGACTCTAGAAACAAAAACGCCAGTTTCTGTTTTATAACAATGTTGGCGAGTTAATTTTTAATAATTTCACATTTAAGATTTAATGAATCGCCAAACTTTTACGAAAATACAAACTAACGCATTTATTTCTAAACCACTCAAATACATTCAATAATATAATAAAAAAAAAAAACAAAGCAGCACTACAGGTCGTAGCTGAATAATAAATAAGAACGATAATATAAGAGAAACTTACTTTTAATGACATATAAATACATCAGAAATAAATATGAGTTCGAAGGAATGCTGATTTACAATATAAATATTACCCACGCAATGTTAGTTTATTTTATAAGTTCACTTAATCAATAATAATATGAGATTTAAAAACTAAACATACTGCTGTGCACTATTAATAAAGTGACCCAAGCGTACGTCATCCGTTTTACGACGGTTCATATTTGGCTGACGCATCCATTGTTCGGAGCGTAAAGCGATAAACCGTGACATTTATTTTTCTTTATTGATATTAAATCATTCTAATTGTTTAAAAACTTTTTTAAGAAATAGAATAAATAAACAAAGATATTTTTAACTTAGAGCGGAATGCAGAAACATTTGTCATAACTAAAATTTCCTTAGCAGAAAACACTATGCAGAAACATTGTCCTTAGAAGATCATTTCTATTGAAAATAATACCATATTTAGAAATTCTCTTTCCTATAGTTTAGGTAAATTATTTTATAATTGTTAAACGATGACAAAAATATGACAACTGCATTTTATAAATGCAATAACTATAAATACATATTAATATTTAATTATAATACTCTTATGTTTTCGTTATAAGTCATTATACGTAATTCCACAGGCACCGCAAGATATTTTTTAACATGGTAACACTAGCGTCAAGTGTCATTCTTCACCTGGCATTTTGTATTTCTGCGGGCTGGCGTATAAATGTAAAATAATATTCTCCAAGTACATGCCAACCGAATTAACACTATCAATATCCATATTGAGATACATTGTTAAATGAATTTGAGTGTATGGACTGTTTTATAGACATGCAAATTTATTTTGACAGCAGCTGTCATTGGTAAATGGTAATACAGAAGGGGGCGTGTTCATAACAAAAGTAGTCTATGGTTAAGGATTCCTTAACTCTATACTCAGGATTGTCTATAGTTAAGTCATGCTTTTCGGCGACTTATCCTTAGTATCGAAATCTTAGATTGTGCATTCCGCTCTTACCTTCTGAGAAGTTCGACGTTTCAGTCGTTTTACACTAAGATATTATCTTAGCTTATTGACACGGCAGCCTTCGGTGATTAAGGTAATCATGGAGAGACGCTTTACGACCTTTACGTGGCTAGGACAAGTGTTCCTGATGCCGCCAAAGAGTGTGACACTGCGTACCCTTATGGCACAGCCTCAAGGGTTCCGTTGCCATGGCCGGCCCTCCCTCACCCTGCAGCGGCGCTACAAAAGCGACCTACGTGCTGCAGGTCTGTCATGGCGGGAGGCGCAAGAGTTGGACCGAGGGAAGTGGCGCGAACTTGTGCTTGCCCTAATGCTGGGTATAGAAGGTAAACCATTGCGCACTACCAGAAAATGCTATTCTGAAGACCACCGGCCGCCACTCGACGTGACATGCTAGACTCTCAGTTTCTAGTCACCCATTAAACAGTGGTACCAATCAGTGGCGGCCGGTGGTTTCCAAAATTGCTTTCATTGGGGGTGTACTAAACATTTTCTTACCTTATTTAAAAAGAATATCAATTCGGTGTTGTTTCTGTTTAGCGAACACCTCAATCACTTCTCATTAAAGTCTGGAACTGTTTTTGAAAGTTTTTGCATGAATAAAGAGTCAAATGTCGAGTCAGGACATGGGCGAGCATAACCTCGGAATAAACTGTTCGTGTATATTTTCTAAACAATATCTATTTATCATTTTAGTCTGAAAATATTCACGATAAACTCGAGAAACATGTTGATATGGTAATTATTCACAAATATTTATCATTTTGTTATTATTTCATATTTTTAAGGGATTTCTTTAATTCAAAAAATAGCCCTAGTTCCTAGTAAAAATTGGCTAGGGGTGATAAGGTTAATATGTACCTACTCGACATACATCAAAACAAAAACCGAAAAGCTTTGCTGTCGCACTTATAATCGGGGCGGCCCTGTCTATCGATAGAAGAAATTAAAACCAGATAATTGAAAACGTTTAGTTTGAAAGTACATAAGCGTGTGAGTTTGCATTATGTTACGTAAATGGACAATTTCCAGATAGGTTTTAATCACCATATTGATTTGAGCCATAATAATATTGTATTAATAACAATTTACCCCGCGGAATGATTTACGAGGCAGTGCTAATGCATCAATGATACTGATTTATGACTTTATTTATATACTGAATAATAATCACCCGAGTTATTTCATCTGGCCTCGCGGCCGCTCTATTATTAAAGTCCCAGAGTAATGCTCCGGTCACGGCTTATGAATTTATATTACCATATTTTAGATACGTAAAATTGTTTTTTCATTATACGATGCTCTTGCTCGCAATCAATTCTGAATATCTCCGCTCTTATGAGGTGAATTAGATAATTTGAATCCATTGTCCCATCCATCATCCCACGTTGGGCGCCATTGAGATCCCCGGGGTTCCAGCGGCTAGCTCAGGTGTCCATCGAACCCCGGATTCACAAAAAAAAGTACGATATATTTGAGGGTGGAATTAAATAAAACCACGTCTGTCTTGTGTAACTTGGTATTCCTTATATTTTACACTTTCTTTACATGTTTAGGTTTTTACAATTAGTTACGCAGGTCCGTATATGTCGGAAAGGGGACGCTTACTAACATCTTTTTTCTTTCTTTTTAAATTCCTCGTACCTACGCCGTCCAGCAAAAAGGACTCTCGCGATTGGCCAAATCTGATCACATGATCTTTGATTCGGCGAATCACGAGCCTGACCCTGGCGCCGGCGCGCGAGGATTTCACGCACAATGCGCGGCAAAATTTATTATATTTGAATACTTATATTTAGTCTTAAAATTATCGCTTTCATCCATCATCATTTATACCTTTTAAATTAAATTTAATTTATCTTAATTACACCTCCGCCCTATATGCGATTTTCACACACCGGACGAAGGCCTTTACTTATGATTAAAAAATACTTACGTGGTTGAGCAAGGAATCAGATAAGATGTTTTATGAAGCCGTTTCTAGAGGTCAGGGTTACGTTTCGACTTATAGCTACTAAATGATTATTTTACACCGGGAGAAGCCCGCCTGTAACAGGGGTGTATCAAATACCTAGTATATCTGATTTGAGATTATTTTGAAAAAATATGTATTTGTACCTAGTTCAAATATTTCAAAATATGTACCTACCTAGCAAAGAAATACAGTCCCTTTTCAAAGCAGGTAGGTACCTAAAAAAGGTCTGGTTGACTATTTCTGTGGTGAGCAGAAATTCTCAGAAATAGGAGACCCAAGGTACCTACCTACAAGCCAGGTACATATACCAGAGAGTGTTTTTGTCAAGGCCTGAACAAAAACGATGCATGAGTGCGAGTGAGAAAGTATTCGGCACCTTTACAATCTCTGCGACACGCGCTAGAGTAAGGTAAAAGGTCTACATATCTGTGATCTAGTTTCCAAAAGTATCGCCATCAAATCGGGGCGAAACGCTTCACATAGTGTTGATAACTTGCGAGCTCGAGTTGCTAAAATTGATATTTTTTGTGTTAAACATAAAGTCAATGGTAAATATTTTTAGTTAATTAAGTAGAAAAGATGGTTCTCTGTGTTGTAATAAAGTGTGGTAACCGTACTGTTAAGCAAGAAGATGGTATTACGTTTCATAGGCAAGTTGATACAAGTTCATGATAATTTATTTGTATATTATTATACATTTTAATATCGGTGACCTAGTGTTTCTTTAAAATAACTTAAATTATGGATATCTTTACCTAATGGTTGCATTTTGACCGCTTAAGGGGGATGCTTATACTATCGAGGCGAAAAGAGGCACCTGACGGAAAAATACGAAGCTTGCAATTTGAGATTTTTTTTTGATAATTTACAATTTAAACAGTAGTAATTAATAAATATGTATCTGAAAACACTGTAAACACTATAAAATTTTATTTTAGGCATGGTCCCAATATTGAAGCTCGATTTGATATAAATAATAAGGATTTCAAGTTATACACATTTATATTTTTATAAAAATCGATGTTTTTTAAAATATATATAAAAAATATTAAAACGATGAATTAGTCAAAAATCTAAGCGACAAAAAACCCTAAACTAAATTTTAATAATAAATATGGCCATAAAATATAATGTAATAATAAGATTTGACCATGCAACGAATTCACATTTTATTACATTTTTTTACAATTGCCAGTTATCTTTAAATTAAAAAATAAATAAAAAATCTTTTTAATGTTTTCAGATACATATTTATTAATTAGTACAGTTGAAATTGTAAATTAACAAAAAAAAATCTCAAATTGCAAGCTTCGTATTTTTCCGCTAGGTTCTCAGCTGGCGTGCCTCTCCGCCTTAAAAATACTATATAACGTAAAAAAATACAAAATTATATTCTAATTCTGAGCGTCTAGTGCGAGCACTTTGGGCGAGCACTAGCTAAATGGTCTATGGTCTCGAACATTTGTAGACGAATGCGTTCGCTCGCCCACAAACCAAACGCAAGGCACGCGGCTTCATTTAGCAATGCAACGGGTGGCGTCTAGATGTATCTATAGTCTAAGGTTTTTGTCATTTTTCAGTGACAGAATTTGAAGTTTTTATTTTATTCCTTGCCTAGAGTTGACCTGCTCTCCAAAAAGGTTGATATTCATTTGGTTTTCGAACTCTCGAGGAGCGTGACGTCGGCTGTGGCGCCGCGCTCTCCGACGTCACCGCCATTTTAAATTTAATTATTTTTTTTAAATATTTTCTACGCTTTACTTTTACTGTAACTGTATTCCGAACAATAAAACGCCGTTTTCGCCAATAATTCCGCGTTGCAATAATCCATGATAAAGTATAGGTATATGCCTTATATCGGTATAATTTAGAAAATAAAACATATCAATGTTATAATGATGTGCGAATAGTTTTTAGAAATTTTCTTCTACTTTGTTTTTGTTTCCACCGCCCCCTTATTTAGATTCATCACCCCCAAATTGCATCCGAGGCTACTGCCGGCCCCCTGAATTGCTCCAGCACCTCCCAAGGGGCCCACTTTTGGAATCACTGTTATAGACGAATTAACGGATACTTTGGAGTTTATAAAACATCAATACTTACATAAAGTTCTTAAAAGATGATTGCAGAAGGCATTATATCAATAAATATTGTGAAATGTGAGTGTTTTTAATTAAAAACCATGACTTCACTTTCCAATATTCACGTAAATGTACTGTTGTAAAGATCTGTCAAAATTATCCGCAGTGAAGAATATATCGGATGTGCCTTGCGCTACGGATTTTAAGCGAAATGAAATGATCGTATGTGCAACTTTTCTCATATACGACTAATTCCGATGCATTTTTAGAATAGCTGCACATACGATTTTTTTAATATCGTATTCATGCTCTCTCAGATTTTTTAAAAAATATAAGCATACGTTCAGACCATGGGGAAAAAAAAGCCGCTTCGAGTGGTATCATTAACTCATTTTGAGACAGAGACACTTCATTCACAAAAATACATATTTTTACAGTTTAGGATAATATTTGTCGTATATCCCATGTCAATTTATTAGCGGTTTATAATAATTTAAGACAATAATAATTATTATGTTTCATCACAAAAGCCAAGATCACGTTTCAGTTAAACCATCAAATAGGGCATAGGCTATGTTTTACTTTTGATTTGTAATAAATTATTATTGTTAACGAAAATAGTTGTACAGTCATCTGTTTAAGCAAAGATGATCGAAATAGCGGTTTGCTAAATTTTTCAAACACTGGTTTTGAGATTTTTTTCTTACAAAGTAGGTACATCCTGCAATAATATTTTGTTTTGTTACGCCAAAGTATAACTTCTAACGCGCGTACATAAGTACACACACCGATTTTTTTGTTATAATGACCTATCGAGTTCAGACGGTTAAATTGTAGTCTCCACGAGACGGAGCGATAATTTTACCAACTCCACGAACCGGAACGGCGCTCCAGTGTGCTCTGTCCCATTTTAGGCCCTGTTTCTTCCTCTATTAAGTTATAATCCAAATTCTTTATGAATAACGCTGTCCAAATGAGATAAGGGCGAATCCATAATTCCTTATCTGGTGAGTCAATGATCCAGGCATATGGTTGGTTGAAAGGCATTAGTAATATATTGTTAATAAAGATTACTATCTCAATTTTCCTTATCTAATCTATAAAATAGTATTATTTATTATTGATGAGTGATCCTTTACCCGTCAAAGCAAGCAGCTAGCAAATTTTATGGTATTAGAAAATAATAATTTCCAATATAATGGGAAACAGATCATCGTTAATTGGTATCGACGAAGAAACTCTGGACGAATACGTGGATTTGACCTATTTATCCCGGTCAGAAATATTATAGTGAGTTTCTACAATTCTTTTTTTTGTTTAATACACTAATGTACACAGACTGCATAAAAAAATCGTCTCGCGATGGTTTAAAACCAACGTTCTGTGCAATAGCACCTGTTCAAATTTCCCCCTGATAAGCAACAGACAAAATATCTTGTATCGACTGTTTACGCTGCAAATAAAACTCGCTTCTCCATCCATCGGAGCAACCACCAAATCTCAGGCGGCTCTCGTGGTGCAGTGGGTAAGGCGTTGGCCTTCCACCCGAGAGTTCTGGGTTCGATTCCCGGTCGTGACAAAAACATTTATGTGTTTTTCTCAAAGCCTGGGTGTTTGTGATTGTTCAAAATTACTAACAACCGCCTTGTACGAAAAAGCAAGGAAATGGTTATTAATAAATCTAAAAAAAAAAAAAAAAAACCACCAAATCTCGACTTCTCATCTCTCCTTCTGACGACTTCCTCATCCACCCACCACACCATGGCTCCCACAGTGATGACTACCGCAGTGATGACCTACCAGTGGTGAAGAGTGACTTTTGAATGAACTGATGAATAGGTACACATTAATGTCAACATCACACTAAATCGATGAAATTTCAATACCTCACTGACGATACACCTACATAAATTATGTATTTTCCTATACCTACACATAACATACGCCTAAAAATATATCATCGTTAAATATTATCAACAGCTCAATATGACAAACAACTAAACAAAGAAATAATATACTTACATGTTCGATTTCTCAATTAAATGATAAATAATAATCACTTGATAAAATTATTAATTATTTAAAAAAAATATTCTATCTATATAATAATTATTATATCTATATATTGAACAAATAGAAATTATTTTTTTTAATTATCGCATTATTAATTATTATTTGAATATATGCGCCAAAGCGACAGTCCTCGACACTAAATATATAAGCTTTGTGTTATAAGCCTATAGATTTGTATGAATAAAAGCAGACTGCCCCGATGCCCTTGAGACTCAGTTCATACAATAAGCTCAGCAAATTATTCTCGAGTGAATCGATATTAATTCAATACTCGCTAGAGGCGCTGGTTTGTCACTTATTATTTATTTATTCTACATTATTCGAACGATAGATGACTCTCATTTATATATTTTTTTTAATATTAATTATTCTGACGATATATTCAATTGGTTCCCGCACATTTTTTTATTTAAGTACTTATTTAAATTTAAATACTTTTTATCTATTTTTCTTAGAAGGTAGGCTTCAAATAATCGCCTACTATGGAGCCTTCGCCACTGCCTCCTACACACCTAACATTACTTATTGAGAATAGCCTTTGCAGCGATCTTGAAACATCTAGAATGGAAGGAGAAAGAAGCATTGATATCCCAATATCTCCAAAGATAATATTATCATTATCATTGTTTTTATTTCAGTCTCCTGAAGAGATTTTACAAGATTGATCCACATGGCCAATTTAGTATCTACAGAAGATACCATCAGGATGATGTGGTGGAAGTATTTCCAAATCTCAAGGTAATTATTAATTGAGCCCATTACGAGCCCAATAAACGAGCGTTATCGTAATAACGCTGTTTATTGGTAAATCAGTTTAAATTACGCGGTATACACCAATGCATGCACTCACCAAATATTACTTTGATATTCTAACAATAGGTGACAGTAGACAGTCCAAACTGACCACGCGTTACACGCTGTTTATCCGTATACCATAATATCTATGCCGCACATGACATACAGTACAACCATCTTATTTTAATAATGGTCAAAAATGGAACTACTAGAACCCATATCGACTCCATATTGAATACGCCATTCCGATGTCAGATTCTGTCCAGTTGCGAGTATTGATTGGGTAGTTTTCGATTGTGGTTCCGACATCAATTCTTCAGATTAGTTGGCGACACTGTACACACAATTCGTGCTTACGAATATTCGCGGCATTTCCATTTCTTATTGCAATAAATATTTTTTTACTCTTCAGAGTATAAAAACTGTATCTTTTTGTTCTAAAAAAGGTGTGTCATTGATGAAACTAATTATTACATCAATAACAAATAGTGGTCAAAATTATAAAACTTTTAAAGGAAATATTATCAAGAAAATATACTTTGACGTATGTGGGTAAGTGCTGTCAGAAGTTGTGCAATACATTTTTTCAGCTGTTGAAAAAAATAATTTATTTGCCAAGTTTTGGGAAATGGGAAATAAAATCCAACGGGATGCAAAGTAAATGGAAGACATTTAGTCCTGTTTGCCTTTTGTGAAGCCAACAAAGTGCTGATTGGTTAAAAAATATATTGGAATTTATCCCAATAAATGTTGGAAATGGACCTCCTAATGAAGACATCACTTCAAGTGACTCACTTAAAAACTTAGGGTAAAGGATGTTACCATCAAAATCAGAGTTGTATGATTATTTTATGTGAAACGGAAAAACAGCGTTAAATTTGTTACCGTGTATTTTACTATAAACATGGTAGTTTATCCAATAAAGTTTTTTTGTTTAATAAACCGTGTCCTTAATAAAATTTACTCTAACTACTTTTATTCATCAGAATTAAATATTTTCGATAACAATAGTATCTCCACAACAACAAACTGAAATGTTTAACTGCCAATATCTCTGAACGCCGTTGTCAGGATAACACTCGTTTTCCGGATATGGGCTCAATTATAGATACAGAAATAATTATACTTTGCTACATAATCTTAAGGTCGGTTCGGATTAGTCGAGTAGTTTAGTCGAGTGGTGTGTGATTTAGTTACCACTAAATGATTTAGTAACTGAAAAGTGTCCGAACACAGTATATTAGTGAGTGACGTGTCAAAATGAAGAGAACACAACGTAAAGCAAAAATAAATAATTAACTATTTTATTTTATTCAACGAATAATTCACAAAGGAATGTAACATTCTTTTTATTGAACATACATAATTTAAAAACACTGAAATATATAATCAATAGAAAAAAAATCGGTGTGTACTTATGTACGCGCGTTAGAAGTTATACTTCTTTGGCGTAACAAAACAAAAACAAAATTTGTGATAAGCTATATTCTTTGACTAGCTCTTAATTATCCTGTTAAACTACACACTCAAGAAAAAGGACCGCTTATTGGAACCCCGTTGGTTTATTTCTATACACTTTAACTAATATTACTAAATTATATAATGGTTTCTCGTTGTTTTTATTTTTTAAGTACTAACTGTCACTCTGACGTTTAATCGTTTGTTTACGTAAGGAATTGCAAATGGCCGACAATAATAAATTCGCTGCCTAGGTAATGGAACAATTCTAAACTATAATATTATACTGTATAATCGTCACAATTGCAGTATCATACTGTGGCGTAAAGGTAATGCGTTCGGCTGATAACCGAACAATCTATGGTTCGAATCCAATCGAGTGCGTTTTTTTTCGTGTGAAGAAAATAAATTATGTGTTACATGTCACACGCCAAAAATACACTCAGATCTGATGCGCCAAAAGAAGTATAACTTCAAAAATCTTTTTTTTTTCTAAAAATACGACACCCAGCAGGTTTGAACTTGCATGATGAACCTGATTCGAAATGTTTTCAAATTATGTAAGTTTAAAAAATAAATAAGTTAGTAACTCCATTTACAATGGCTATATTAGAAGAATTGGAAGAAAAATTTTTATGATAACTAATGAACTTGACTAAAGATAACGTGTTCAAACTTGTTTATTATTTAGTGAGGTGGTGGGGGTCGCTACTCGACCGAAAAATTGGAACAAAATGGATTGACTCACCCAAATGATTTTACTTAATTACTGAATTAAATTTGTCTGTTCGTACACATTTAGTTACTAAATTACTCACCACTCAACTAATCCGAACCAGCCTTTAAGTTTAGTTCTAAGTAGCATCACTCGCCTTTGATTTTAGTTATTGTTGTGTTTAGCTCAATGAAAACAAATAAGTATGACTAACAAAGTTTAGTCTGCACTATTTATATCGGATCTTCACAGCCTTCCCCGAACCCACCGCCACTTTTGACACACAGTAGGCCGTAAGCATCCTGTTATAATACAGTTTGTTTTGGCTCTTGGTAGTTTTTGCCTTGAGAGAATCTATTTACAATAAGGGCGCTCGGACAATGGGACAATTGGGCGCTGCATTGTCGAATGGAATAAATAGACGTTCGTTTAGATTTTATACAAAGTAGACGAAGATTTTAATCAGTTACTATCTCCTACTTAGTGGTTTTAATTAATTTTGCTCCAACATGTTTTTTATTGCGGATTGAGAATTATCACGCCTGAAGCTATTTATAAAAATAAAAGAACTCTCTTCTCGCTGAAACTTGAACATGTGAACAATTAAATCATTATTTAATAATATTAAACATATATTTTAAAAGTACCAGTAGGTAATTCACGAATGTCTATTTATTTTCGAATTTCATTTGATTGCGTGGCGCCCAGTTGTCCCGGTGCCGAATCGTCCTAGACCCGGGCGCTGTATATACATACTATGTTTTTAGTATAATATACCAACTTTGTTTCAGTATAACCCGTTCAGAGACCGTATTTTCAAAGTATTCTCATCAATGAATGACAACCGCTTTTCATTTGAAGACATGCTGGATTTGTGCTCTGTTATGAACAGGAGTTGTCCAGAAACCGTCAAAGCTACGTGGGGATTCAAATTATTCGGTAAATAAGACAAGCACAATTTACATGATTTGATTTATTTTCCTTCGATGGCACTCAATAAATAGTGCCATTGCACAGCAATTAAGCAGGGTAAATCTAATTATTGTTATAGTTGCTATTCTGGTTTATACTTACAAGCCTATTGCATTGTTTTCTCTCACTCGTCGCCACTCCGACGGTGTCTTCTTTTCCGTCAAAACTATTGAACTTCACAGTAATTATGGTATGTTTATAATAAATCAATACCATCCATTGATATCAAATTCAAGTTTCAGAGTTTATACCATATCCTGGTCATTAGAAAAAAGTACATCTAACACGGTCAATTACAAAGAAATATTTTTTTAACCCATTGGACAGGGTGAATTTTTCAGCATCACTTTGGTATAACTCATTTAATTCAAACAAATCTTTTAAATATTTATAGGTATTGAATTCTTCTATTATCGATTTATATTTTTTAAGTTAACTTTGTTTATCAGTAGAATCAAAAAAACATGTCAAATATAGGTTTTATGTTGTTTTTTTTTTTACCTATTTTATACAAAATGACATAGATAAAAAGTCCAAGATAAGAAGTAAATAATAAAAGAAAAATATACTAAAACTAGAGCTAAATATAATACTCTTCAAGATATTTAGAAGATGGAGGGACGTTTTATACAAACTGATCATTATTTTGACAAATTTAAATAAAAATAGATTTTATAAAATATCAAATAATTCTTAAAAAATGTATCAAACTCGATATAACTAATGTCATAAAATGATAGCTACATCTATTATTAAGTAATTTCAACTTTAAAAAAATATGATGATAATTGTTTGATTTTCACCATGTCCTGCATCCTGTAACAGTGGCGCCAAATTACCGCCGATTGGGTCCAATGGGCTAATCCTTGTTACGTAATAAACTATTTCTTTTATTCAACGAATAAGGCACAAGATTTGAGAATGTAACATTTTTATATCGAACATACATAATTTGAAAACATTTTATGTATATATCCACTAGAAAAAAAAACCCATCAGGCGTTTATCTGGTGGGTATATATGTGTTTTCAAATTCAAACTTCTTATATAGTCAATGGCCACTCCTCAGTTAGAACATTCAGGATATGGACACCATGCAGCACCTTCAAGATATCATCTAAAAATTTACATTATCATTACCTTGATTTAATCACAAGGTTGGTTTGGTTGTCTTTCCTTGGTGTAGTTTAAAACATCTCCGATAGCAGTTAATAAGATTAATTTTCATGAGTCATCGGCAGATCGATAGCTCAAAGGATAAGAGCACTCACCCAGGCAGTGAATATTACTAGTATATTACTGTGGTTTTGTATTATGTTTTCATTTCCAGATATAAATGACGACAAACAAATAGACATGGGTGACATATTTGATATCATTGAGAGATTGACATATACAGGAAATGAAAACACTCCGATTACATACGAGGAAAGAAAAAGAATTGCAAAAACGGTAAAAACATTTCTTATTCTATTTTAATTATTATTCTCGGTAGACTATAACTGGATTCAGGACCCTGAGGCACAATAGGCAGTGCCTAGGGCCTACAATCATGGCCTCATACTGAAGCGGGGCCCCAGGCCACGATGTTTGGAGGAACCCCTAACCTATCACTATGGTTAAGGGCAGTGTAATGTTCTACAGTAGTTTTCTCCAATTGGTATTCAGAGAAATTCCAGGGTTCCGCGTAAAATAAAGGGTATTCCGTGTATTTTTAGCGATTTTTGGTATTTTTAAATAAATCCACTTGAATTGTCGGATCTCGGCATCATATTATGAAGTACTGATCGCGACCCCTTTTGTGATAGCCAAGTAACATGTGACCCTTCGCCATATTGGATAAATAGTAATTAAGTAAAAGTAAAAAACGTCAGGAAACACTACAATTATAAAAAAAATTCTAGTTGTGAAATAGCGCCACAGGCGACTTTTTTTTACTATTAAAGCAAATTTGTGGCGTGTGTTTATCTCACTTAGCTGGTCGACCCCCACGCCGGGCCTCACTAAGCCCAGGCCCCCAGGCTAGAGGCCTACAGTATTTCGCTTGAAAATATAATTACGTAAAACAATAACCAAAATAAGCAATACCTGCCAATTCTAATTTATAATATTCATTAAATTTATAGAATATCCACAATGATACAAACACAGAGAGTAATAATTATTGTCATGTGTACTTTCACTTTATTGTTGATTCTGTGACATTTCACTACCCCTAAACACTCCATTGCAATTGATCCAACCAAGTTAATACTGTGAACTGAACTTGGAATCCATTCAGCAAGACCATAGAGGTATTAAATAAAAAGAGGGGTAAGGAATTGGCTTTTTCATAAAACTGAATGAAGTAGGCCAACAATAGCCGACAACTTACGAGAAATAGCGACGCGATAAAAAAAATGCAGGGCATCACGGAGAATTTCCTTTGGTCATTATAACGTACCCATATAATATAATGTTAACGTGGAAATTTTGCCGCAAATTGATTACCAGCCTGCCTCACCATACTTGCCTGCTTCACCATACTTTCATTTAACCTACCGCCCCTAGAGCAAGACTGACTTTTTTTTAATTCACCTTATGGTACGTTTACATCTGACACTTATACCGTTATACTTATTTTATGTGTCTGACATAAAATTTCACTTACTGTTTACTCCTGCATGGATCTGACATAAAATTCTCGTATACTTCTCGTTGAAATAAAGTCTCTACACTTTATTCAATGGCAACATTTGGAATAAATATATGCGGTGTTTACATATGGTATTGTAACTTATTCGGACACTTATTTCGTATACTTCTCAAAAACGTTATGTCAGTTGTCAATATGGGAATGTTAAAAAAGAAAGCAGCGAGTGTTATTATTTTAAGTCTTTTGGCAACAAAAAGGAGGAAAAAATGGTCTAGATGGGTGCGGGAATGGATTCAGCGACGAGAAGAACTAGGTGCCTTCCGTTTAATGTCAGAGTTTAAAATCGAAGATCCAACTCAATTTGTGAACTTTAGTTTGCAAGATTGGACCTTTTGCCAAAAACAAGACACACAATTCAGAAATGCGTAGAAGAACGATTAACAGTAACATTGCGATATCTAGCACTTGATCGTCATTGCATATTCAATATAATATTATCGTAATACGAGTGCAGGTGTGGGCCAAAATGAATTAGGTAATACCATTTGAAGGGCATTTTTTCTTCACAGAGTGCATCAGAATTAATCGTATGTGCCGAGAACAAGCGATATTTTATTTTCGTACAAAATCCATAGAACACGGCACATCCGATTTATTTCTCACTATCTATGATTTTTGACAGATAGCTACAGTACATTTATTTAAGTAAACGTTGGGCATACATTCATGATGTATGATAGTTGATTGACCGTTGTTTTAGAAATATACCTATGCAATTCACTACCTGTCAAACTACGAATAATGTGTCAGGTACTTGACATAAAAGTAGACGGTGGTCCAACTTTGGTGATATATCGCTGCAAGTTCGGAATTGTCGAATACGCGGTGTTTACATTTGCGTATATAAGTAGATTGAATAAGTGACAGGTGAGTGTCAACACATGCAAAATAAGTGGCTGGTACATATATAATTACTGTTTACACTTAGTGAATATGGTGTCATACATAAATATGACAATATAAGTGTCAAATGTAAACGTACCATTATACACAACATAATATAATATGGCAGTAATATTGCTAACATTGGTTATGACACTTTCGATCCTTCTCTATGCGGAAAATTTTAAAGAACAAACTTCAGATAAAGGCCTTTAAAAATAAGTGCCATAGGCCTATGAAGGTCTTAAAATGACCCTGACCTAATGAGTGCTAATATCTGTATAATTTATAAACGTGTGTGCCCAGATCTTCAAGTTATATCATTATCGTTGGAACAACAGTCGTTACCAGCATACAGAGTCGGCCTGTGTCTCTTTGGTTCAGGCAAACGATATTTTCCCACATAGCAGAGATCAGATGTAGATCCAGACTATCTCTTGTTAAAGTTTCATAATTACTGGAAATGTATGACGAATGTTTATAAATCTGGAACCAAACATGGAATGAAAAAGCGACATGAGAATTAGAACCGACCGCAGAATTTGAAACCTGTAAACTATAGATTTAGAGGTGGGTGTTCTTTTTAACGCTATAATACACCACAACAGTAGTGTAGAACAATGAGACCTCAGAGTAATATAAAGAGAGTGGGTATTGTTCGGCAAAATGAAGCCGTATTTCTTGCTTATAACGAACAGTAGAACCTCAATTTTATTATTATTAACTGAACTATGAAACGTTATACTATCATGTAGCTTCTCAGTACGCCTACTAAATTTAAAAACAACATAGTTAACCATATTTTCTACTAAATTAACTAAAAATAATTACCACTAACTTATATTTAACACAAAAACAATAAATTTCAGCAACATTTACTCACAGTTTTTAAATGATGTAGTCATCCAAATCAATATTTACTGGCTGTGTACAAAAAATATTTAATTCAACTATAGAAATTCTATCTTACTCCAACGCGTATTGCGGAGATATAAGCATGCCGAATGTTTTATCACTCGCACTTATGGTTCGTTTTTTTGAGGCGTTGAGTGAGACAATCACAGAAACACTTAGGCTTGAAATAATCAGTTAACCAATGTATCGTCTCTCACTGGGAACCAAATTTCGCCCACTACTCTGGTGTATTTTTTCTTTTTATTATGCCATCCCATAACGGAGGTCGGCCACCATCTGGATGATGTTTGCTCTATCATCTGCTACCTGGAATCGTTCGGTGGAGCTACTCTCGTAGCGACCTCTGCTGTTCAACATTGATCTTTCCTTGAATCGCAAGTTGGCGAATGCTGTACTCTACAAAGTTGATCAATACATTGTTTTAATTTACAGATTTTGAATGAGATGGATCTACAAAAAATTGGCAGCTTAGGACCAGCAGAGTTCCTTCAGATGGTCACCAAAATGCCTGAATTCAAGAATTCGCTATATTTTCAATTATAAGTCGTTTGTTGCTTATGACTGCCTATTACTGGCGAAATGATCTGTAATAAAATGTCAACAACACAACTCGCGAGTGGAGAACTACATGGTCCCAAGTGTTTATTTTTGGAGATATAAAGGTAACAATTAGGCACCTTAAAATACTACTTCATTGTTAGGTTTGTTTTATCAAAAATAAAGACTTAGAACGTTGGTAGTAGTCTTGCGAAATATGTGTAATATTCAAAATTTTTCATCTATTAATTAATTCAAACATATTACAGTTTTTTAGTGTTACTCTCGTGTTGAGATAAATAATTCATAGGAATACTTTCATTTTCGAGATTTTAATCATGTTTAATCATCTTTTTGAGATTTTAATCATGTTTTTGTAATTTATTCTATTATATTTACAATCTAAATGTATATTAAAATAATTACAAGATAAAAAGAACTTTTTATATACAATGTTTTTAAATTTTCTGTTGAATCATATAAACTTGACTTGACCAGCTTAAATGATCAAAAAAATTTGTACATGATAGAAATAATACTGAAATGTCATTTTGATTTCCATAGTAGCGCACATATATATTAATAATTTAGTTGCTAGGACCCCAGACCCCTAGCAACCAATAATAGTGGATTGGATTACGGATTTTTTCCGAAATAACTTTTCAGACAAAACAGAATTAACTGAAAATGAATTCAATTCTACTTCAAGATGGCTAAAAGTATTTAAAAAATGCATTGGCATCGTGCTCTGATATATTCTAAAAGTTTCAAATGTCTAGCTAGTCGGGAAGTTAGTTAAAAATCGATTGCAAGATTTGTACCGGATTAACAACCACCGGACAAATAATAATACGACCTAATAAAAATGTTGTAAAATTGACACAGAACACGCATCCTGTCACTAAGCTGAACATCTGACATAGTCCGTGTGGTGTAATTAGTCCCATCCAATGTCATGCCGAATAATCTAAGCCGATTGCAAAAATTATTACTATTGCAGCGATCTAATTTCTAAATGAATCATAAAATCAAACAGTTTTAATACCTACAAAAAAAATCGGTGTGTGTACTTACTTATGTACGCGCGTTAGAAGTTATACTTCTTTGGCGTAACAAAACTTGTGATTAACTAGATTCTTTGACTAGCTCTTAATTATCTTGTTAAATTACACACTCAAGAAAAAGGACCGCTTATTGGAACGCCGTTGGTTTATTTCTATACACTTTAACTTATATTACTAAATTATATAATGGTTTCTCGTTGTTTTTATTTTTAAAGTTTAACCCTGTTATAGGCTATATTGTTGGTTCTAATTTACTAGTTTCAACTTCTTCTGGTGCTCTGAACTCTCTGCTCTCTGGGGAATAGTGCGACATCATTTATGGATGACAAAAAATCAGTTTCCTGGGTGTGGTAGTAATAAAAATGTATTTGTAAGTTTTCATAATACTGTAATAATTTATAATTACATCATTAGTCATAAAATATTTTTTTCATCGAAAGATCTATGTGATTCAACAATATGGTTTATCATCAGAAAGATACATCCAGCGAACAATGATTTATTTTCACATTCATACAAAATGATTATTAATTCTGCAAATATATTATTACTTACACAAAAATCTAGCATTGTCTGTCTGTAAGAAAATACACCAATGGATACGGGAGCAGATGAAATAAATGGGCAAACAATGGACAAAATCAATCGGGGGTCATCAGTAGCAAAGGGTGAAGGTAGGCTGTTAAGATCCGCCATAAATAGTGCACATTAAACTTTGTTAGTCATACGTATTTGTTTTTATTGAACTAAGACTACAATTTTCAGATAGTGTTGGTTAGTTTTTAAAAATCAATTACACCCTGCCTAAGCCAAACCATAATAGTTTTGGTATACTTTGGGCGATAAGACAAAATTGTGCACACTTTTTCATTCATACTTATTTGTTTATTACACATATTGTTGGTTCAATTTTTTAAATTCATTAACGGCCCACGTGCTCGTCGTAGGTCAAAATTGAGTTTTTATTGTATTTTCAAACCATGATCCTGGACACTCCTTAAACGTTGTAGATAATCTATTTATATAATTTTGAAGCCTTATTATCCTTTATATTTATTTTAAACATTTGATGACTGCATAGAGTATTTTTATTACATAAAATGGTATTCTTTTAAACCTCTCGCTCTAATGTTTTAGAATATAGTCATATTTCGGTACATAACTGTGCAGTGGTGTTAAGATTTTTACATTTATTAATTTTTAAACGCATTTATAAAACCATTAGTATAATTTATTACGAGATAATTTTTGTAAAATATTCACGATAAAAAATTATATTGATAATCTCTATGATCCCAAATTTGACAAGAATTAGGCATTTTATTATTCAAAAAATCGGCAAGATTAACACATTTGAAGATGATTCTAAGATACTTATTATAAGCTATGTATTTGACCATTCAAGTGTGATAAACATCTTATGAATAATGATTGCTTTATAATAATTATTGACCTAAGAATAAGGTAGTGTTTTTTGAATACTATTTTGTCATTCCTCAGGAAAGAAAGCATAACATGTTTATTATACTAATTGACAAACTGAGTATCTTTTCGAGTTAGGAGTAAAATGAGTTGATTTGCCAAACATGTACCGCTTAAAAAGTTCCGCTAGGGTACATGTTCAAACACGCGCGTTAACATCATTTTACTACCTACTTCAATCATAGTTTGTCAATTTATGACTACGGCCGTATGTTGTAGCTTAACCACTGGGGAATGCCAAAAGAAATGGCGTATTTCAAAAAACACTACCTTATTCTTAGGTCAATAATTATTATAAAATATAAAGCAATCATTATTCGTAGTATGTTTATCACACTTGAATGGTCAAAGACATAGCTTATAATAAGTATCTTTAGAATCATCTTCAAATGTGTTAATCTTGCCGATTTTTTGAATAATAAAATGCCTAATTCTTGTCAAATTTGGGATCACAGAGATTATCAATATAATTTTTATCGTGAATATTTTACAAAAATTATCTCGTAATAAATTATACTAATAGTTTTATAAATGCGTTTAAAAATTAATAAATGTAAAAAATCTTAACACCACTGCACAGTTATGTACCGAAATATGACCATATTCTAAAACATTAGAGCGAGAGGTTTAAAAGAATACTATTTTATGTAACAAAAATACTTCATGCAGTCATCAAATGTTTAAAATAACTATAAAGGATAATAAGGCTTCAAAATTATATAAATAGATTATCTACAACGTTTAAGGAGTGTCCAGGATCATGGTTTGAAAATACAATAAAAACTCAATTTTGACCTTCGACGAGCATGTCCCCCCTTAAGCCCTGCCAAACCGAACTATAATAGATACAAAATATTATTTCATCTATAAAATATCCAAAGTTATGTATGAATTAATTGCATATTTTATAATTTTTTGACTATTATCTATTATGGCTTGGTTGTCACAGGGTTTAATTGAATTTTAAAAACTAACCAACACCATATGTAAATTGTAGTCTTATTTCAATGAAAACAAATACGTATGACTGATAAAGTTTAATGTGCACTATTTATAGCGGATCTTAACAGCCTATCTCCACCCTTTGCCACTGGGGGTCATTGAACGGCAGTGAATAATAAATCAATAGTGTGACTCGATTTATTATTCCATCCGTAAAAGTAATAAAATTACAATGTAAGAAAGTAGCAACATCTTTAAATAGTATGAAATTATTGGTCCGTAATCGTAAGTAATATTTGTGTGAAGATAACTTGTGCCACACTTTGGAGAAGTAACAAAGATTTGGAAGTTTCAACATATTATATAAAAATAATTCAATTTCTGCGGAATTTTCAGGTTAAACCGAATTTTACAGAACAAATTGCTGCATATTAATATCTGTGGGTATTAGGTATCGTTTACCTACGTCCAACCACTGTACGGCCACCCTAAAACCCGCTGAAAAAGAGCTATAAATGAGAATTAAGAAAATCTTAATTATAATAACATTGCTATTCTGGAAGACTGTAAATTAACACACTAACACACCATGCTAACACAGATAATGCGTGGTATCTTTCCAAAGAATTAGAATGACATTTAATGGATAGCCATTTAGTATTAACAGATTAAGCAACATATTATTTATTTATCATTGTTGAGCTGTCAAAACCACCGATGTGACAAAATTGAAAAACAATAAGGAAACTTATCCATAAACACAAACTCTCATGATCGAATGTTTGTAATGGCTCCCATGTGATTCTGATAACTACATTATGCAAATTAAGGTTCAAACACAATATGATGCATGTCGCATACTGTCACATTCCATCACGGCGACAAATTTAGTCTATGATTTCATCATTCCACAGAATATTTTGAACAATCACTATCTCTATAAATTCAATGATGTAGAGTGCCAACTCCAATGTATTAGTATTTTGAATTATTATTCATGCTAATTTCAATTAATTTTAACAGTTTCTATGTGGGCGTACGTTAAAGTCGAAAATGTGTAGGCATGTAACGTGTGAGGTGACCTTATTGTTTTTCTGGTGATTTTGACAGATTTTGAAAACTGACGATGTTTGTTTAAACGTAAATGTGCTGATAACATTTTAAATACCAAGAAAAATGACATTACATACTTTTTTCCCGTAGCGGCAGCTTACTGTGACAGCACATAACATGATCATAATATATTTGAACCTTTAGAGGTATTACAGTCTTAAAATGAGTCATGTTTAACTCATTTAGTGCTAACACCGCGACTGGCACGTTTGGAGTCTTTGGCCATTAGATATAATTAACGTGTTATTTAAATGTGGTAATTAAAAGGTTAGCAGTGATTGTGTTAATTGGAGGTTCCTTTAATTGTATATATTTCAATTGTGGTGGGTTTACTTAGTTAAGTCGCATAGGTTTTAACAACTCGATGACCAAATAATAAAGAACAAGTTATGAACGATAGTTGGTAGTAAAATGTACATGTGTTTCGTTTGCAAAACTTTACAGGAGGCAAAAAATGCAGAAAATTTAAATAACTGTCCTGGAACCAATGACATTAATATGGACGAAGCATTTCGAAAAAAAAAATGACACTCACTTTTCTGTCGGGTCTGCCGAATGGCATAATCTGTTCTAACGTCATTATAACAAAGGTGATATTGCTATAAATTCCCGATGCTCTTTGTCAGGTCTGCCGAATGGCTCGGTTCGAATGCTTTCGCTCAAATGAACATTGACACTAGAAACACTGTTTCAGGTCAGGTTCACAGGTCATATTGCTATAAATCCCGATGCGTGATATCGCATAATGGAAATTGCGTGATGTCTACATGTGCGAATGTCGCTATGCGCGAATTTACTTGCTAGCTACTGTATCGAGTGCGTTGTCCATTAATAATGTCATTGCCTGGAACACAAGACATATTTTGATAATTGATTTTTTTAATCAATACTGGATATCCAAAAGATTAGAGAACATTAAATTCTTTCGTATTATTTAAAATAAATAATTTTGAAAAACCTGAGAAAAATCGTTAAAAAAAAGTTTGAAGCAAGTGAGAATAGAAACATGAACGTGAACATCATTTAGTGTCATTCAGCTATCAATCTGTCTTTATGTGAATTAATTCAAATGACTGACTAGGGTATCTGAGGTTTCCAAATTCCGCCAATAATAGAGAGCAACCACGGTTTTATATTTAATTAAAGTAATACTATTACAAATTTATTATTGACAGTGTTGCACTTACGAATAATTATTTTTTTATACGAGATGAAGAATATCTGATTCATATTGAGATTCTAAAACATGTAAAGAGTGTAGGGCTCATTTGGGCGGAGCGTGTTGCGAGGTATCTTGACACGGTTGGGGTGGAGACAGATACAATTATGACCTGTACACTTTGAACAGTACACCTTAGAAGACTGGGCCATGTACACAGGATGGACGAATCACACATGACAAAGAAACTGATATTCGAAAAGCTGGAAGACAAACGAAGACTATATCAACCTCGTACAAGATGAATGGATGATGTCGAGTTCAGACAAACCTGGATGGAGACATATTTTTGTCTAGGATTTTAGTGGGTATGTTTTTTTGAGGTTTTTCAAAATTATATAAAAATTATCATTTAAAAGATCAGCTTTGTACGTAAGTATATATCAATAGATAAAATACGTACTTATGTCAGTAATAACTGTGGTATTACTGTAAAACACTATCACTATAGACATACAGCACACAAACGATAATTTATCAATATCTCAGTTATTCTGTATAGGTATATATATATTCTGCAGTGGCGAAGGGTGGAGGTAGGCTGTTAAGATTCGCTATAAATAGTGCACACTTAACTTTTTTAGCCATATGTATTTGTTTTTATTGAACTAAGACTACAATTTACAGATGGTGTTAGTTAGTTTTAAAAAATCAATTAAACCATGCCTAAACGAAACCATAATAGTTTTTATCTAATTTGGGCAATACGACAAAATTGTGCACACTTTTTCATTCATAGTTATTTGTTTTCATTGGATTAAAAATACATATTAAACATATTGTTGGTTAATTTTTTTAATTCATTAAGCCCTGCCTAAACCAAACTATAATTAATAAAAAATATTATTATATTTATAAAATATTCAAAGTTATGTATGATTTTATTGTATAATTTAAGATATTTTATAGATAGAGATGTATTTTTTGACTATTATCTATTATGGCTTGGATTCTCAGGGTTTCATTGAATTTTAAAAACTAACCAACACTATCTGTAAATGGTAGTCTTATTTCAATGAAAACAAATATGTATGTCTGAAAAAGTTTAATGCGCACTGTTTATGGCGGATCTTAACAGCCTACCTCCACCCTTCGCCACTGATATTCTGTATGTATTAAGTCAGTATATTTATAATGGAAGCAAGATTGGTCATTAATGGAGATAGCAGTAACGAAGGGTGGAGGTAGGCTGTTAAGATCCGCCATAAATAGTGCACATAAAACTTTGTTAATCGTACGTATTTGTTTTCATTGAACTATGACTGATGGTGTTGGTTAGTTTAATTAATTAAACCCTGCCTAAACCAAACATAATAGACAAAATTGTGCACACTTTTTCATACCTACTTATTTGTTTTCGTTGGATTGAGAATACATATTATTACACATATTGTTAGATCATTTTTTTAAATTCATTAAGCCCTGCCTAACCAAACAATATATAAAAAATATGATTCTATCTATAAAATATCCAAAGTTTGTATGATTTAATTGTATAATTTTATAGATAGACAAGTATTTTTTTACTATTATCTATTATGGCTTGGTTTTCGCAGGGTTTAATTGAATTTTAAAAACTAACCAACGCCATCTGTAAATTGTAGTATTATTTCAATGAAAAAAATTACGTATGACTGACAAAGTTTAGTGTGCACTATTTATGGCGGATCTCAACAGCCTACGTCCACCCTTCACCACTGGGAGATAGGTGTCAATAGATTTGAAATGCACTTTCTGATTCCACAAGGCCTATTATACTGTTAACGAAGATGAACTTGACCTCAAATATTTGTATCACAAATAAAAAACACATATTAAGGCATTTAATATTAGTATTTATTGCCTTTGGATATAATTTTCTTAACTTAATCACGGAAACATTATTAGTACAAGTCAAAAATCTTGTCTTATAACGCATGAAAAATACAAGTAATTTTGTACAAGTTTATTTGTAAAAAAAAAAATTACATAAATTTCGTAACTTTCTCCTGAACTTATTTTAGAATCACCACTTTCACGAAAAATCGTTTCTTATTTCACATCGGGGGTCATCCATGTATGACATTATGACATAAATGGGGCAGGGGGTCTTTCATAATGTGACGATCTGTAACGAAGGAGTTAGGGGTGTGGTCCAGTGTGTAAAGCGCTGGCCTTTCATCCGGCGGCTCCGGGTTCGATTCCGGTCACAATATAATATTTATGTGATTTTCTCAAAGCTTGGGTGTTTGCGATTGTTTTATTTCTACAACTAAACACACTACTGTTTCACTACACTACTGTCATTGAGCCTCATAGCCAGTTGTAGTGTTTAGAATAAGAATATAAGTTAAGAATATAATATATTATGAATATATTGAATAATTGAATCACAAAACCTATAAATATACAAATTTTTTTTGGTGGAGTGGCAATGGTTGGAAGGGAAAATACTGAAAATGAAGTGATGTCATTTATGGACGACCCCTTAACACACTGGGGATATAAAATATAGGGCGACAAAGATATTGCTTTTGATGAATTATCGGATGTCAGCATTCAGGCGTCCGTAATGATTTTACACTCATATTTACTCGATACATAGTAAATAAAGTCGTCCTCCGACAATCCACTGGGCAGACAGATTCACAGGCTTATTGAGGAAAATCAATAGTCTCTTGACATCACAAAACGAAATTGTGCATACAAACTGTATTATTTTTTTTTAAACCTCAGATGCAGTTTTAATTAAATTTCTGCATGGAAAGTATCTGAGTTGGTAGCTTAATTGGTATTGCTTATCTTCCGTATTATGATGGATGTAGGTTCAGGTTCCATTCTATCCAATATTGACAAATGTTTCCGACGTTATTCCAAATTACATATTGTAGTTGCGCCTTCAAAATCGGCTATGTGCATAAATTTCACAAAATAGGTTTTTTGCACAAAATTTTTTTTATTAATTCCTTCTATACCAAGGAAAAAATATAATGATTATGATAACAGGTAGTCTGGAATAGCTTTAAAAACTATTTCGATGTTGGAAGCGACAGGCATTGTTTTTAGCCTCTCCTATAAAGTTTTGAAAAATACACATAGCCGATTTTGAAGGCGCAACGACGATATAAAGAATGTCATATTCTTAAATTTTGCTACTATATGCCAATAGACTTTTATTTTTATTCATTCCTGAATAATGCAGCAACCATAAAGTAACCAATTTAACAGTAAGATTAAAATGTAGCTTTGTTTTTCATCAGCTATCAATTGTCCGCGCAGTATATTTCCCATTAACCAATAAACTAAATTGTAAATTACCATACAACAGTTCGAAAAAAATGCTGCCTTCTACTATTTCTAAATAAGGCTGAATATTGTTTGAGACGTTCACAGTAATTTAAACAGCTCGTCTCAATATATTAAACAAATTAACGTTTCTCTCACCGTGCTAATAAGTTCCATTCCGTCCTGTGTAGTCACATTGCGTTACTGTTCAAGTTTCACAGGATTTTAAAATTTCAAATGCCGGTTTTAGTAGCATATATACATTTCATTGGTATTTAATTTGTCGACGATTCTGGAAATAGCTTAACAGCATACTACACGTGTAACGTAACATGACTAGACAACACAGAGCGGGGAATCTTAAATAGCATGAAGTCCGCATATTGAAAATCATCTCAACTGGGATATAATCATAAAGCAAAACCGGGCTCAATGTTGCATTTTTCTTATGTGCGCATAGGTGATGTCATACCTGAACAGTGACATCACGCGACTAGCTAAAATGAATGACAGTGACATTTTAGTACTATACCTGCACCACATGCCGCATTCGGGCTGTGTGTGGGGGTACATTAAATTATGCATGTTTTGTGAATACAACACGACACATTCAACATGTTGCAGTCGAGACGAGTTTAAAAATGTGGCCCGGTTAAGTGAAAAACAGCGGCAAAATTCCAAACGCATTTCATAATACTATCACTGTAATATTTCTGTCGTCTTCTAAATCCATGAGACTCATTACAATAAAATGAAGGTAATTAAAAGAAAATTTTTGATAGAATCACTTTAAAATTTAATAAGATAAGGGTCATACGACTAGATAGTACAAGATTTTAATGCCTAACCTAAGTGAAGAATAATAAAGAACACACTTTTAACAAAAATCCTTCACATATTACATGTCTAAAGGCCAGATGCATAGTCATAAGTGACGTAAGTGCTAGATGTTTGGTCATACTCGAAATCAGCCTTTTTGTTATTACTGACACTACTAAATATAAACAGAATTGAGAAACGCAAGTGACAGCTGCCATACACAGAATTCAAGCAAACATATTATAATTATCTAGCTTGAATTTCGCATTTTATCTTGTGAGGATGTGAGGAAGAAATAAACGAAACTATATTATTTGCATGTTATAATGTATGATATACGTATTAGACTATAGCGTTTCTTAAGTCTACCACTCTTATGTTAGTTAGGATATTTTAACGTGGATGTCTCTGCATCTGGCCATAATGAATATTTTATTTTCTTGAATTCCATTTACCTACAATATTAGATTATTTTGCCAGAGCTTTTCTTAATTTTCAGGCTGAATGTGTGGCGTTGGTCACTAGTCACCTTATTTTGGCTATATATAAGTATATATAAGACTATGCATCTGGACTGAAGAGAAATTTGTCAAATTTATTGGAGACAATTTTCAAGCATTCAATCCGTTGTATTAAAGACATATGCCACTATTACTCCAATGCATTTGGAATAATGCCACTTATAGAGATATTTGTATTATCAATACCCTAGTTCAATTCGGAAACAACCCAAAAAAAAACCTTGTTGCAAAAGTTCTTATTTTAGTGTAATAGAATTTACCAGTGCTCAATAAAATTGATTGATCCCAGAAGGGATTATTCGATTTCATGAAACATTCAAGAAATTCTTCTATCTCGAATGGCACTATTATACCCGTACATTATATCATGGCTGAAAGCACCTTAGCAGCGTTCGGTGAAACTATAGAATCCCCCACTTCCATCTTTTAGTATAAGTCTGTTTTCATTATAAAATCGCAACCATGACATGTTAGTTGTAGAATAACTTAAAAACATGAATTTTCGAGTTGTGTCCGTATAGAATTAGGGTATAGTAATGGTGACGCAGTCACTCATGTTTAAAGATCATTAAAACTACACACGTTCCGGAGAAGAAATCAAATTAAATGCACGCATGCGAGGCGATTATGTTAATATAGTCTCGGAAAAGATTCAACATCGTATCACGTCACTCGCCAAATGTGGAACGCACTTAAGTCTTTTGAGGGGTTCACAATGGCGCGGCGGCTCTTGATTCAGGCCAACAGTCACGACTGCTGTCGTCTGAGAGAAGCTCCGCGGGGTCAGTAAGGCGAGTAGAACGTTCCCCGGCGATAAGACCTGCCAACACGACAAATTCATTAGTTAAAATTTCATTGCCGGGCACATTCGAGCGATTTGTACTTATGCAAGACCATTCTATCACGGTAATTATGGTGATAAATCAATACACAGATTGAACTACTGATTATATGGCACACAAGGGACATCTAGCAACAGAAAAGGAAGCATGCAATTTAAAACGATTACCAATACTTTACATTTTAAATTGTTTTAGTTAATTGATACTAAGCTAAAAAACAAAGAAACAGAATTTTTTTTAAATTGAAATATACTGTTATAAAATTGTGTATTCGATGAAGGCTCAATAAAATGTATATAATATGTAACTTGTAATAAACGTATATAATATGTAACCTTTTTATTTTATAGAAATATTAATGTTTTATTAAATTATACAAAAATCTCTGATAAAATAATAAAAATTAATCTTAAAATAAAATTGAAAGCCTTCAATGAATGCACATTTTAAATAATAAGTATCTTTATTTAAAACTATTTATTCTTCTTTCAAATGTTTTGATATTTCCGACCATGTCCGATCATAATAAGATCATATGGGCCTCCACAGAGTGGAGGTTTGTATTAACAGATTTTGTTTTTACGAGAAATGGATGTCAGCCACTTGCTCAACCTATTAGGTCCATACTCTGACTCATACACAAATTGAAAAACAATATGTGTACTTGTCAGACCCAGGATTCGAGCCTGGGACCCATAACGCTATACGCCGACGATTAAGCCGCGCGGCCATCTTCGACTGTTAGATATACATACATCGATTAATTAATGTAACATTTTAAAATTCATATAATCAATAAATTGTATTAAATTGCACGCCTCATTCTGTATTTAACTGTCATTTCATTACGCTTTTACGAAATATGTTATTGATTTATCACCATTCTGCGTACAATAACTCTCCTTCACTAAAAACCTGTACACTAACCTATCAATATACAATTCTACAAATTCGGAATTGTACTAATTAAGCTTGCATTATATTCAAGACAATACGGTACTTACAATTTAGATTCTACTTTTAGAAAAATTAGACTTATAGCGCCTGTACACGTGCATGGATTTACTGGCAGCGATAGTGTGTATTTTAAACTATCGTGACAATAACTGTTTACACGTAAAAATGCGGACTGTCTCTCCAATCTCATTTTTCAAGAGTAAGCGAGACGCGATGTTATCATTAAATTTTATGGTACTACAGGTCGTAAAAATCGGTTAACCTTAAAATGAGTTTCCGCAGTGTAGTTAGTTTTTTGCCGGCAGGTTCGCCACTATCATTCTACTAAACAGATCGAATCGCATGAAAATTCAGAAGCTTCCATGCATGGAATCTTGCACCTGCAGGATAATACATGTTTACACATACATTTTCTTGTTACGGCCGCGATAATACATACTGCCAGCAGTAAATCCAAACATGTGTAAACGGGGTATTATGCTATGGTGCTGTGGTTACCATAAAAAACAAACTATAGATGTGATTTAAAAGCAGTCGTGACTGTAGGTTAACGTAGCCAGGTCGCGCGATTCTCCATCTTGTAGGTCTATCAAACGTGCTGCCAATCGGATAACACACATCTGTCATTGTTGTTTATATGTTCATGCAGGTTGCCAATAAATAATTCACAAAAATAACCTTTAAACCACCCACTTTATTTTTTAAAACAATTTTATAAACATCAACACATCATACGAAACAATATAATAAAAAATCACTCGAAACATCAATCAATTCAATCAAAAAACCAAGCGAAACCACTTTAACGATATCATTAAACATACTTAGCTAAAGTCATCTATCGTTAAATTAAGAGTATGGAATAAAGTAAATTGACTTTCGCGTTTCCAGAATTAAATTTCAGTTTTATATTTGGGATAAGAATCCTTGCATATACAACTACTGTTGGGATGTCACTAGATTCGAGAATAAAAATAATGTCAGTGTTGCCATTATTCATCATTATTGCTAAAGAAAAATATCCTAACAAACAGGTTTTAATTAATGAGAAATTAATTTCAAATTAAGTGTTTACTCTTACTAGGTATAAAAGAAAATATATTATAAAAACAATATACCTATCAGTAGCGAAGGGTGGAGGTAGACTGTTAAGATCCACCATAAATAGTGTACATTAAACTTTGTTAGTCATATGTATTTGTTTTTTATTTAGAGATAGTGTTGGTTAGTCTTTAAAAATCCATTAAACCCTGCCTCAACCAAACCATAATAGTTTTGATATACTTTGGGCGATACGACAAAATTGTGCACACTTTTTCATTTATACTTATTTGTTTTTGTTGGATTAAGAGTACATATTACATATATTGTTGGTTCATTTTTTTAAATTCATAAAGCCCTGCCCAAACCAAACTATAAAAGATAAAAAATATTATATTATCTATAAAATATCCAAAGATTTATGTATGATTTAATTGTATAATTTAAAATATTTTATAGACAAGTATTTTTTTACTATTATCTATTATGGCTTAGTTTTCGCATGGTTTAATTGAATTTTAAAAACTAACCAGCACCCTCTTTAAAAATTGTAGCTTATTTTAATGAAAACAAATACATATGACTGAAGTTATGGGTGCATTATTTATGGCGGATTTCAACAGCTAACCTCCACCCTTCACCACTGATACCTAACATATAAGTTTATAAAATTGAAGATTATAAATAATAATATTAATATTTTTTGATTTTTGAGTATTATTATAAGCGTTAGCAAAACAAAACGATTTTAAATAAAATTAAAATCATTAGATAACCTACATAGCTATCAGAACTACAAGCGTTTTTGTTAAAAAGAACATTCATATAAAATATCTATAATTTCCGGAATGTGAGGAAATATTTTACGATGACAATACTGTCGATACAATGTGATTTGTTGCTGTTTGACGTTTTAAAAGCGGAAATCACATGTGTTGACGGCTTTTGAAAATAACTGTTTTGTAAAAAATGTATATATACCTAATAAACAGTTGATTTCACTTAAAAATTTAAAAAATTTAAAATAATAAATATTTCGTTTATAAACTTAAGTTTGAAAGTATTTAATTAATAAATAGATTCCACAAAAATGAATGTTTTATTTTTCCCCAGGCTGTTCTGTTCTGTTTTGTCCGGTTACCCTATGCTATAATGGTAACCGGATAAAACAGAAACAGTGTATGAGTATTTTAAACATAACACCTACAATGCATTTTCAAGAGTAGTGCGAATTGATTTTTTATTTCGTCCGCAAGTAATGAAACTACACTATGAAAAATGGTGACACGCTATTTGTAATTATTGGGTCTGTAATTATAACTAATATATTTATGAAGACAACTAGCACCACACTTTGGAAAAATACAAAAGATCATAGTGTGTATTTTCTAACATTTTCCTGCACTACAAATATATTATAATACATTGGTTGTGTATTGTTGTTTTTCCATTTGTCATCATTGTTTACCTCCGCCTGACAGGCACTCTTAGTCACTGTGGCACGCTATATTGGAAAGTTACCGATAGGTAGTACAATTATTTTTAATATATTTTATCCAACTAAGGGAATGTATTCAAAAATAAATCTCTAAAAAATAATATAAAATATAATTCATTTTATTTTAAATATAAATCTTATTGAAAAACAATGGAGCACCAAAATCAATCACAAGAATAAAAATTTTGTCAAAAAATATCCTAGTCAGTTATTTATATAAATTGTAAATAGTTTTTAGGAAAAGAGCATTTATTTTTTGGCTTCAATCAGCGTTTCCCATAGTTCAGTGAGTAGATATTTTAGCGAGATATGTGAAAATAATCACCGACATTACAAACTACTTTTATCATAATGAGGCATGGAAAGGTGAATGATGGTCATAATGTGGGAAGGTCACAAAAGAAGCTAATAGATGGCGGATAGTAGTGCACGGTGTGATAGACGTCACCAAGACGACGAAATGGCGATGGGCCGGACGTGTCGCTTGACGTGGACAGATGCAGGGTAGTAAGGCTGCCCTTAAACCCACTACATTGATAAACTTATCAAATTTGGGAGATATAGGAGCTAGAGGATGATTGATATATAAATAGGATACACCTTTTTCATATGCTATTTTAACACAGGCACGTTTTCCAGAATTTGTCACAACACAGATGTCGGAACAAAAATTTGTAAAAATAAACCTCATGGCAAAGTATGTAGAGTCCACTTTTAAGTACATACCATAATATTATGCATGCATTAATAAACATTTAGCAATATAACTGCAGACGCATCAGAAGAAAAGGAAAATAATGATATACTTATACAAATTTATGGAGTTTGGAAATTGACCCTTATTGCAGATAGTTATTTAACAATTGTGGTCATGGGAATTCATCTGTTTACAAATGTATAAAATCTCTGAGTTTTATTTATTTATGTTATTTCATCCCATTAATTACATTTATGGATGTTGTCTACTCCAGTATTTAATCTTGGCGGTGGTAAGAACTGTCAAAAAATACTAAACTTAACGAGTTTGGGAAACGCTGCTCTAGCCCCCTATGAATCGCGAGCAGTAAATAGTCGTAGCGTACGACAGCAGGTTAAAAAATTTAACGGCATGAAATTTCGCTTGGGTTTATTGATTGAAAGAGTGAATATGATGGAGTTACAACAATTTGGATTGGTGTGGTGTGTTTGCTACCTCGGTCTGCGCGAGGATCGGAAGTTTCCTCCGAAAGGGGAGCGGCCGCCCCTCCCCCGGCCGCGACTCCCTCGGGGGAAGCGGTTGGTGGTTGTCAGGCCGGGCTTATTGGTGCGTTTGGGCATCACCTGCAAAGACAAACGATACATATTTATTAACCGTATTCAACGTTACGCAATGACATCATTAAAATTATTTATAGAAAAATGCAAGTTCCAATCGAAAGCAACTTCACTATAAGTCACAGCCTTATGAGTGTTCCATAAATACACTTACATTAATTTCTTTAAAAAAATAATGAATTTACACTTGCCGGTGACGCAATAAACAAGGGTTAAAATTCAAATATATTATGATCACGCTATATGTCGTCACGTGCTGTCGCAGTAAGGTGCCGCTACGGGAAAAAAGTTTGTGATATCGTTTTTCTTGGTATTTAAAATGTTATCAGACTGATGATGCTCCCATCCCATAGTACATTTTGACCCTTTAAATTAAACGAACATTGTCAGTTAGCAAAATCTGCCGAAATCACCAGAACAACAATGAGGTCACCTCACGCGTACCGCGCTGCATCGACACCCGATGAACATTTTATTGTTATCATTTTCTACATGCCTACACATTTGTGATTCGTGTCAAAATCGCGTGTTCTTTGTTTTTAGTGATGGATTTTTTATGAAATTTGTATCTATTATCTATGGTCTGCGGGTTGGGTACTGTTCAAAATATTATCTATGGATGCAATATCGCAAGTAATTTGAACGTACCCACACATAGAAACTGTTAAAACTAATTGAAATCAGCATGGATAATAATTCAAAATACTAATACATTAGAGTTAGCACTCTCCATCATTGAATTTATAGAGATAGTGATCATTCAAAATAGTATGCGGAATGACGTGAGCATAGACTGAATTTGTCGCCGTACCAGCATGTGACAGGATGTGATGTAATAGCAGCATTACCTGTATTTTAAAACTGGTGGATTGGGTAATTTGATCAATTACAGGTATGAATTAGCGTACCTTAATCTGTCGTCCTCTGAAGAGTGATTCGTCCATGGCTTGTGCTGTCTGCACGCTGTCCTTGTCACCAAACTCAACGTACGCAAAACCTTTTGGATGCCCATCGAATTTGTTACATAATATTGTCACCCTGAAATGCAAAAACAACATTACACATTATGAATATGTTAACAAATCTTGCTACGGTTCACAGACCAGAGATGACCTTAATAATGTAGATGTTAATACCAACACAACGATATTTAATGTGACTAGGAGGGCAGATATTAACCTGAGTGGCGGTAGGCTGTGGTGATGTGACATAAATAGTGCACACTAAACTCTGAGAGCCATACTTATTTGTTTTCATTGAATTAAGAGTACAAATTGCAGATGGTGTTACAGTAAAACATGGTTATTAAGAACACTGATAATTCGAAATTCGCCGTAATTCGAAATTTTCCCGAAAAAAAAGTCCCTTGAACATTATTTTCATATAAAACCTGTAATTCGAATTTCGTAATTCAAAATGATTTCAGAGTCCCTGGCATACAAAAATATTCAATAAATCGTAATAAAGTACACTATTTCATGAGCAAGTCATTATCGGAAACAAAATTAATGAAAATCAAAAATTTTATATTTTTCCCCCATACATTTCATAATTTGTAATTCGAATTTTTTTTCGAATTTCGGTCCCATGGAATTTGTATTAACGAGGTTTTACTGTATGTAGTGACTTACTCCTGGACTTCCCGTCTTCAACGGGGAGCCGGAATAAAGTTTTGTAGGCCTAAGCGTGACGCTTGGTCACATGGTCAATTAACAGAATATGAAAGACTTATGACGTATCACTTGGCTATCTGGATAAAAAGGAATATGTTAGATTTAGAATGCTAATTATAGTATGTACCTAGATATAAAATTTCAGCCTAATAGCTTTAAGTATAATATTAAGATTTATACCATTAAAATTGTAATTAATTTAGTAATAGGAATAGTTTGTAAATCTATGTAAGATCTTGTTTTATGAGTTTGAAAGAGATGGGTGTAAAAGATGTAAGAGTGGAAGAGAGTTAGCATGAAAGTTCTTTTTGTAGTGACTACTCTCACACGAGAATTTTTAAAAAAATTTAATTAGGGAGTCGAAAAAAATACGTAATCACGAACGGACGTTGAATTGAGTTTGTGAACTCGCGCCCCAAAAACAAAACTAATGTCGGCCATTAATAACTAGAATATAAGTGATATTATGATATAGTTAATTAAGGAACTAAGTTTAAGGAACTATAGAAACGATAATAATAAATATCTATGTCACTGTTTAACATAAGTTTCTTTCTTGTAAAAAAAATAAATAATCATAGAAAAATACAAAGCCACGTGCTTACCAAAAAAAACAAGGACTTTTATTTAATTAATTTTTGTGAATCCTGAGTTCGACACAGTTCTGAGCTAGCCCAGAACTCGGGATATCTCAGTAGTTTTTTTTTAATTCATTTTACTCCTGCCTAAACAAAACCCATAATAGATAAAAAATATTCGTCAATCTATCTAATATAATGTATGGTTTAATGGCATAATTTTAGATACTTTATAGATAGACGAATAGTCTATTATATGGCTTAGTTGACATAGGGTTTAATACAATTTTAAAACCTAACCAATACCATCTGCCATTTGTATTCTTAGTTCAATGAAAACAAATAAGTATGACATACAAAGTTTAGTGTGCACTATTTATGTCAGATCTTAACAGCCTACCTCCACTCTTCACCGCTGATATTTAAATATACACCCTGACCGTGTTGTAAAACTAAATAAAATAGTGTAGGGTCGTAATTTTGAAACATACTTATTCCCCCCCCCTCTCCCTTTCAACCACCACTTTTTCTGCACATATTTAAATATTTCGACAGATACGTAATGGAAATTTCATAGCAGCAATGACAACAATTAATTGAAACGACTAGGTGCTAAAGATCAATACATTTACCCATAATCGCTTAGGAATTGAACTGACCAATCGCTTCCCTCACATTTTTACGACCAGTTTACTGGTTCTCAATTGTTTACAAGTTAAAATGATAGAGATATAATTGTCTGTATACACGTGGCTCAAAGTAACATAATACTGGTGAATAAAAACTGTCTAGAGCAGTGGTTCCCAAAGTTGACTGGGCTCCGACCCATTTAACAAAAATTTCCAATCTTGGGACCCACCTCTTAGCTGTCTTCCCTAGTGGCGAGTCGTGGAACTATTTAATGCTGTCTTATTGGTTCTAATTGAAATAAAAAAAATATTTTTTATAAGTGTTACCAATATGAATGAAAAACTGTTGAAATAAGAAACACAATTTAAATAAAAAAAAATATTACTTAAATACCTACACCTGCAAGGTTTTTTTTCAATGGGAAGGATGTATTTGTTTCTTATTTTTCTTCATTACAGTGTTAGCATCAACTTCAACTTTAGTTACTTTTAATCGCAGTGAGTTTGATATATCCAATTTATTTCGGTATTTAGTTTTAATGTTAAACATAGCCGAAAATCCGACCTCACATAGATATGAGGTAGTAAAGAGGAGGAGGACTTTCATAGCTTCATCGAACAGGCAAGGATAATTATCAGCAACTGAGAGCCAGAATTTCGACTGTTTACGATTGAAACTATTTTTCAGTGACGTATCTTCTGATAAATCAATGAGTTCTTCACTTGCTTTTGTTGACATACTAGTTGGTAAGTCGTCTTGGAATGGGTTACAAATCCAACGCAACGAATCAAACTTTTTCATCTCCTCCCCAAAATAGTCGTCAAAGTTATTTATAAACAGTGATAAATGACTGGAAATTTCAGACAGTACGTTCATCTTAGGCTGCACTTGGTTTTCAATAATAAAAGTTTTATTTTTTTTATTATTATTTTTTATAATTCATGTATACAGTGGCGAGGGCTCACTCAATATTTGCTCGCGACCCACCAGTGGGTCGCGACCCATAGTTTGGGAAACCATGGTCTAGAGAACTGCCAGCATTCGAGGCGAATACCAAAGAATTTATGGACAGCAAAAGGACGAATATCTAAAATATAATTCCCAAGTATGGTTTGTGCATTTCTTTAACCACATAGCCAAAAGGCTAAACAATTATTTGGAAAGGATCGTCAGCAGAAGCATCAAAGGTTGACACAAGAGGTTCGCCTACATAACGGTCTGACTAAGGTCCAGGGTAGGTGCGTTCGGCGGAGCGTTGAGCGCCGCGCGCAACTCAAACGTATAACCGTGTGTGAAAATGTTAGTAGACATTGTCTTTTTTTGATTATACGTTTGAGTTGCGCGTGCCGCTCATCGCTCCGCCGAACGCGCCTACCCTGGACGGGGCCTTAGTTAAGAACGCTACAGACTTTTCAACACCCTCAGCAATGAGAATGACGGAATGCAAGGATTACAAGTCATATAACAAGGACATTTAAAAAGATTCAAAATCGTAACGGTGCGAGATATGAAAATGGATAAAGCACCAACCACTATGGGGAACTACGGCTTGCAAGCCACGTCTAGGTTATTAGTATACGTGGGTGTGTATTGAGTGCGTATTTGAGACACGAGAAAAAAGCAGTTGAAGAATATTAAAAATTAAGTATTAATCACTGCATACAGTTTTTAAAAAAGGTTTGGAATAAATTTATTATGGGTACTGTACCTATTGATGGAGCCACATCCATGGAAGTGTTCTTCGAGTTCTTCAGCAGTGGCTCCGTAGTCCACGTTGCCCACGTACACCGATCGATTGTCCACCTCCACCTTCTCCTCACTAGACATGTTCAGGGGGCTGGCTGCAAAACAAACAAAATTTTTGATTCTTGTAAATTATTTTTATATTCATTCCAGTTGTGTGAAGTGTGCCTCACAATATTACAATGGCAGTATCTGACAGGCCACAGAATGACACACGTTGAATGTAGAGCGAAGCTCTTACTGAAATCGCTGTAATATCGATAATCTGTGGGTTAGTATTTCATAATTATTCAAACAAATGTCAGTGTGTTTAAATTTTTAGATTATACAAATCAATCGACAGTGGCTAGTAATTTGAGTTATGAATTGTGAAATTTGTATGTGCGGCCTGTCGATCATGGCCTGATAGAGAGAAAACTAGCTGAAGGCACACAACGGTTAAGGGGGCATTGTTTTGTAAATTTTTAAGATAGATTTTATTTTGCTCACTTCCGTGTACTTTTCATGATTTTGTATACAGTCGAACTTGGTTATTACGAGGAAGATGGGACCGATTGAATTTGCTTGTGATAAACGTTACTCGTTATATCAAAGAATAGGTATTTTTAAATGAACGGTCACATAACACAAAAATACACAATTCAAATTTTTCCCCGAAACAAACATGGCATTCATAAACTACAAAAGAAGTTGTTTATTGTAATGAACGCTTGTAGGTACCTACTGACTTCACAAACCTTGGATTTTTTACATGTAATTTCAACCATATGCGTGGAAACTTTTTCAATATTGTCGGCGAAAACACCAATTAGGTAGGCACTTAAGATACTTAACTAGCGTCATAAACGTAATCCGATCCCGGCGGCATCCTGTCGAATTTTATTTCTTAGGGTCGAAATGCTTTTAAACGATCGACACATTAACAGTTTTAAGAAAAATTTTGACGATATTTTAGCTCGGTATGTACGATAAGTAGCTCGTTATAAAAGTAAATAAATGTATGGAGAAAATCATAAACTAAAATGTCAACGAATGTTTCCTCATTACATCCGAGATCTCGCTATATCTGTGATCATAATAACCGAGTTCGACTGTATTTCATTAAGAAAAGCCAGGGTGGGTGGCTTCCTATCCGAAGGAGCATGTGCAATGGATGAATTCTTCGAGATACCATGGGGAATCCTAATGCCCTAACTAAGGAGCGGACATGGATTGTGAAAGTAGTAAGTAGGTATTAGATTGTAATAGTGAGAAACAAATTATTTATACTTCTTCAAGTTTCGATTACGTGACAATTTGATAATAGGTCTTGAAATTGTTAGTTGAAAGATGAGTGAATACTTACTGATGGAAGGGCTGATGAGACTCATATGTTTGTCCACCTCTGTCTGCAGCATCTTCAGTTTTTCAGCTTCCTCCTCCATCTCGCGGACGCATGCTTTGATCTCCGCCAACTCGGGATCTTCCCGTAACCCGCTAGCATTCTATATCGAACAGAAAAATACAGTTACACAATATTTTGCCAAACATAAGGAGTGGGTTTGTCTTTTCTATGCTACTATATTCCGGACACCATGATACGACAGAAAAATAAAGCAGATCTAATTTGTGGGGGATCCGCCCCACAAGTGAATTTATATCAACAGATGTTTTTATGAGGAATGGTTGTTAGCCATTCGCCACACGATGGGTTTTTGAACTGAATCAAATATACATTGAAAAACCATATGCTTTCTTTGATCAGCCGCTGCATCGAACCAGCAACCCACGGCATCAGACAGCTTCTCTACCAATTAAGAAAACCCCACCCTCTATTATTCAATTTAAAATTGGAATTTCACTGATTATTCCTATCCCACATTCTTATTCTATCCCTAAGAGCCGGGCCACACCGAGCAACTCTGGGTGTCCAGCCAATTACATAACTGTGGTCTCTCGGGCGACTTGCAAACAACCAGGGAAGCAGCCAAAAGTCTGCTCACTTTCAAGATGGTGGTCAAAGAGGTTGCACTCCCACTGTTTTTGTGGCATAAGAGATTCTTAGAAAAGAAAGATAGTAAGAAAAAAAGGATCTGGAGTCATCCTTCCGTTGCTACTCTGTATGGATTGTTTACCACATTGTATGATGACTCGATGAAAAAATACCTTAGTAAATTCTTCAACTATGTGATCTCTCTGCGGTGACTTTAGCAGCATTCAATACATACGTATATATATTTTCATGCATCACAACCAATAGTCCGACCAGAGTGATAGCGCAACCAGAGCGAACGCAAGAACGAGAATTCACTGTTTGCCCGACTAAATTTGTTGCGCGACCACGGGGCGAGCTCCATATAGATGCATATATTTGATCTGTCTGATAGGCTGCGCAACCAGAGTTGCCAGTCAATCATTACAACATTACATAAACCTGAAATGTTAATTTCAGTACTCACATTTCATAATCCTCACCATGTGAGCTAAACATGTGTTGCAAAACAATCTATTTGTATGATACATAACAAGTGAAAAACTCATTTAATAAATTATCATGAATTTGAAACCAGAAATAAACACTGATTCTCTTGAAAATACATGGTACGTTTATTCTTATGTATATCCAAAGAACTACAGCACACAATACGACTGCTGTAACAGAAACTATTACTGGTATTCGAAAACACTGGCAGAAGCAGATAAAAAATTATATTTTACTGTAATATTAGAATAAACACCTTGCAAATAAGTAGGTTTTGTTTTGCTTTCAAGTTTCAAATTACCACGTCTGATATTAGCGTGAGTCAGTACAGTGATTAAGTACATGTCATACCTCACATTATGGCTGTTCTTGTTCCGATTTACTAAATTATACATAAGTATTTATAAACTAAGTTTATTAAACATTGGACGATAAAGACGAGCCCAGCGCGTAACGACTAAGGTGGCCATTTATTAAACAGTAAATCACTTGACACAACCAGTTGTTCAGTGAGGCAGATATTCTTGAATGGCTAAGGCCATCCTCCCACGGAGCAACTGAAATCCGACGGAACTGAAACTAAAATTCCTACCAGTATCTAGCTAATGTATTTCAATGGCGGCTCGCTAACGGCGAGACTGGGATCTCTGTTTCAAAACGGTAACGAAGAGACGTGACATGCTAGTTGCGCAGTTTCTCAAGTTTCCAGTCACCGTAAAACAGTGGTACCAATGTCAGTAGATTCAGTGAAAAATCATATTTTCTTACCAAAATTGGTAGCACTGCATAACAAGTGTCATGCTATAAAAACCATAACAACCCAAGACGTCAAAAGTACAAGATAAGCAAAATTTAAATAATCTAACTGTATTCCAGTAAACGCAGCAGCGTGCGTGTTATCGGTTTTTGTACAAAACAGCTGATACGTCCAGTTTAAGGTTATGTGATTATTATTTCAAGTGGGTTTCAGTTGCGCCGTGTGCGAAGCATCACATCGGTCAGTTTATGAGTTCCATCACCGACCAGTTGCGTCAGATTTCAGTTGCGCCGTGGGAGGAGGGCCTTAGGCTTCATTTTTTATGTCCCGGTTGCATTGAAGTACGGCATAATTGTGATGCGGTCCTTGGGCACTTTCCTCCCTGGTACATTACTTTCTTCGCGATGAACATACGTTTTACGAAGGAGAAGTTTCCAAAACCCGTCTTATCTGCGTTGTATACTTGTACGCAGCGGACTATTGAATTTGACAATCGAATAATGGCAAATTACAAAGCTTGATTTTGTGCTTTCAACTAGTAAAAATAACGGCAGATTATTGTAGTTGTCGAATAATCGAGCGGCGGTTTACTGAGAGTGTACTGTACCTTTTTCTGTCGGCGGAGATGCTTTTCGATCGAATAATTGTTAATGTTAATTTAAAGTTTGATATTTTCATACATTTCAATGCATCATTACTACACACTAAGGTTATGTTAGGTTAGATTAGGTTGGGGTAGATTAGGTTAGGTTGGTTTTGGTCTAAAAAGAAAGTTATAAAAGGTCATGCGGTCATCTGCGGCACCATAACCTACCTATATGTGAATTGATTATGAAACTTGCAGTTAGTTTGTTGAGCCATTTTTAGTCGCAGTTATTCCTTATTTCCCCACCCACCTCCTAATTCCTTGGTATTGTCACAAGACCAGGCAAGCGCGGAGTTACATTAATAATTCGAGCGTAAATGCAAGAGATATTCATTTCGATCAACATAGTGGACATGAGCGGGCCTATAATAGCTTTCCGTCGCTTTAGTGATTGACTCAATAATACACTCATTCAGAAGAAGTTCGTCAGCTTTATATAGTGGGACCGTCGGATACTTCTGAATAAGCCGTGATACCGGCTCTCATCCTTTTCAATCATATAATCAATCATCATTCATTAACCTTATTATCATCCATAAACTGTGTATCACGAAGTGCCGCGAACCGGGTGACCCAAAACAAACAATACCGCGCGAGTGACAGTGAACCAGACCACGGAGCCATCATAAATCATCAAAAAGGTCAGTGTCTGGCATTCTGTTCAATCGCCGCCACCCCTAGATCCGGACTCCTCATCATCCTTCCAATAATAGTCCACTTGCGAAATGTTCAACCACTAGTACTTATTAATACAAAATAAACCTGTGTAAACAAACGTCTGGTATCTACTTAACTAATTAATTTCTTGGAAAAATCTGTTGGTAAATGGAATAAACTATTTTGTGACATTCTGTTTTCAGTATCTTCATACAGCTGAAAATTGATGTGGGTGCTTCAATTGTAATTTATGTGGTAAAAACTACTCGCAGTTCATTTTAACATGTACCCACACATATGTAAGTATTATATTAAATTCTTATACAAATATGTACGTACCTATTTAAAACTACAAATTTACGAAATAAGTAATATAAAGACTTGAAGATAACAGAGAAAACGGTTTATATTTTCACTAACTCTGCTCCGCATCGATTCCGTCCTGTCGGATAAGGAAATGTGACAACTGGATTCCGGACAATTGGACGCCGCACTGTCGTAGACACGTATACAGAACGTAAACGAGGTATTTTAATCAGTTTCTATCTACCACTTAGTAGTTTTAATTCATTTTAATCTTAACATAATGAATTCTTAATTGCGGATTGAGAATTACCATGCCTAAGGCTTTATATAAAATAAAAAACTCTTTTTTCGTTGGAACTTAAACATATGCACGATTAAATCATTATTAACGTCTGCATATTTACATTCTCACCAACTATTAAATCATAATATAATCATTTAAATATAAATAATAATATTAAATATTTTTTTTTTAAAGTACATATAAGTACCTAACGTCTATTTATTTTCGATTTCCGTGACGTCCAGTTGTCCCGGTGCCAAATCGTCCTAGACCCTCGGATAACGGTTAATTGTCAATAGTCGGCAAAATCACAGTAGTGCAAATGCGTTTAGGGTTAAAAATATAAATTATGTTTATACCTCATTCAATACAGCGTCGTCACTCATTTCAACTCCGTTTTTATCTTCGTCCATGCTGTCGGCAGTTGAATTAAACGTATTTTCCATTCTTCAGATCTATCTGCATTTGCCAATTGGGCAGAACTGAAATGAAAAAAACTACTTTAGGTCAAGTCAAAACAATCATAGTTTGACACGGACTTCGCCGACGCACACGTAACTGTATACAATCACCACTTGCGAATACCGTGTAGCATATATACGACTATAATTTAGCATGTAACTATGATAAATCCACAAAATATTAGTTGTATATGGGAGAAGTGCAGTTTTCGATGAAAATGACAACCGCCTACATCTTGTCCTATACAAACGTCAAAAAGTGACGATATTTATTGTTTACGTGGAATTTCACAGAGCTTGTACGCGACAATGTATCGCTGAATCCACCGATGAAAGTGATCCTTATCAAAACATATCGTTAAATTATACAATGTCCTTTACTAATTTAGGATTACCTAGGATTATGAACTTGGTTATATTGCCGGCACCCGCGCAAGCGAAATACAACCTTTCATAGACAATAGAGCCAACACTAGGGATGTACTAGAATTGAAAATTATCAATATTTGACATCAATACTACCCACTCTCCAACAAAAAGATTTAGGCAAAAGCCGTAAGGCGCTGTTGTCGACTAAATGAGAGGAGCTTGTTAGTTTATAATGGAATTGCGGTTAAAAATCGGAGGAGCTTGTTAGTTCACAGTTTTAACAAGTAGTCAAGAAGATGTTAATAGTGTCAATATAACAAAGATAACATACATTAAAAACCCAACAATGTTATTTTAAGATAAATGATATTATGACAAATTAATGTAATACATAATACTATGGTTATTGCCGAATCAAAAAGCTCGCTCTTTTTAGAATTAGATTAATTGCCATTTTAGTTAAATAAATTTAATTTAAATTGGTCGTGAGATCATTATATGGATTCATGCTTAAAAAAATATTTTTGACAGAAAAATGTTGTTTCGAATCAATAACTAAATAATATTAATAATGAGTATCGATTTCTCTCTGCGCTGCCCTAGTGACTAGTCATAGACAATAAATATTGCCAACACTCAATATTCAGCGTTTTTAGAATTTGAGAATATAAAATTTATTATTGCTTACGAAAGTAATACAAACGTTTTAAAATAAATAGTTTAAGGTAAAATTCATGCAGGTTTCGATGAGGTTTGATAATTTTATATTTTTTTGGTAGGTATTTTATAAGTACCTAACTACACGATTTGACTACACGCAGAAACTAAAATCTGACAAACTGGTTGGTGATGGAACTCATAAACTGGCCAGTGAGTCAGTGACTGATGCTTCGCACACTGCGCTACTGAAACCTAATAATCTCATAACCTCAAACCGTCAAACCCATTGGTGGCCTGCACACAACAATCTTGTCTGCGACCTGCGTGAAATCCTCGTGTGCGCGATGTTGCACGGGAATGATCGTGTGTCTAAAGTCGCGTAGCGAACAGCGGAAAGAGTGGGGTTGGTCGCGTCCAATCTTTCACGCGTGCCGTACGTCAAGTCGTTTTTAACACATTTTACCACGTTTAATCTTTCACGTGTGCCGTACGTCAAATCGCTTTACTACGTTCGTCACAAATGAACGTTCGCAATTTCTCTCGCCAATTTATTACGGACCTTATGGACATGTATAAAATATTCCCATGTTTGTGGAGAATCAAATCGGCGGCATATGAAAATAGAACTTTACGCGATGTGGCGTATGCAAAAATAATTAATTTCTTCAAAGAGAGAGAGTTTCCCGAGGCTGATAGAGACTTTGTAGTAAAAAAACATTCAAAGCCTTAGGGGTTCTTCTCGGAAAGAGTTTTAAAAAGTAGAGGAAAGTCGACGTAGCGGTAGCAAAAGAGATGAAGTAGGTAGGTATATGAGCCATCATTGTGGTACCTATTACGATCTGCTGCTCTTCACGAAGGACCAAGAGCTTCCAACGGCAAACATATTGTCAAATATTGATTAGGAGTCGGGGATATTGGGGATGAATCTGTAATCAAATGATCAACTACTGTTCATTATTAAATATTTTTTTAAATCACTGTGATAGTTTTGACGTAATTCACGAATTAAGGGTAGGTGACCAAAACACCGTCTATAGTCTTTAACCCAGACTTTTTGTTTTTTGTTTTGTTTTAAACTTATACTTGCGACTGCACAAGCTCAGCTAGTATAATATTTCTTCTTTGTATATCCATTTCTTCTTCTTCGGTGGCGCTACAGCTCAAGTCGAGCCCTGGCCTCCTCCATCGCCGTCCTCCAGCCGGAACGGTCCTCCGCACGTCTTTTCCAGTTCATGATTTTTTTAGCAGCAGTTGTAATGTCACCCCATCGTGTACGTGGCTTTCCTACTGACCTTTCCCCTCCTGGGTTTCCTTCGAGGATCTTCTTCAGTATCCGTGATTCAGGCATGCGCTGGACATGGCCTACCCAGTTTAGCCTCTGGAGTTTTATGAAGGTGGAGAGTTTTGAATCTTGGTATAAGCGGTATAGTTCCGTGTTGTACCTAATTCGCCACTCCCTACCATCATTCATGGGTCCGTATTATATCCGCCTCAGGATCTTTCTCTCAAAGCAGTCCACCATTTCAGCTGCTTTCATATTTAGTGTCGATGACTCGCACCCGTATGCAACGACTGTGCGTATTACCGTTTTATAGAGCCGGGTATTAGTTTTTCTGTGGACATTTCTGGATTTGAATATGGGCAGCAATGAGAAATACGATTTATTTGCAGCGGTTATTCGGGCTTTTATTTCTTCCAGTTCCTCGTTCTCTTTTGTAACATTGGAACCCAGGTATGTGAACCGGTTGACAACCTCAAATTGATGTTTTCCAAAACTGGAACTTTGGCCCAGCCTACTCTAATTTTGTCGGCTTTGTACCATGACTTTAGTTTTGTTTTCATTTACTCCTAAGCCAATCTCTAGTGTGGTCAAATTCTTTCTTCACAATCTGTATGGATCTGCCCATCATGTTGAGGTCGTCTGCGTAGCCAACCAGTTGGCTCGGTCTGCTTAATATAGTGCCGCTCCTGTTCACTTGAGACTTTCTGATAGCGGATTCGAGGGCTAAGTTGAACAGCATGGGAGCCAATCCGTCTCCTTGCGTTAGACCCCGAGGTACTTCAAAGCCCTCCGTCAGTTGGCCATTCACCTCCACCTGGGAGTGTGTATTCTGCAGTGTGATTCTAACAAGCCTGACTAGTTTCGGGGGGATTTCAAAGTCCAGAAGGACAGTGAATAGTTTTTCCCGATCGATGCTGTCATATGCCTGCTTAAAATCAACAAAGAGCTGATAAATGTCCACATCGAACTCCCAGCATTTTTCTAGTGTTTGGCGAACTGTGAAGAGCTGATCCGTTGTAGACCTTCCTGCCCTGAAGCCAGCTTGGTATTCACTTACTATGTTTTCCGCGTAACCTTCCAGTTTTGTCTTCAGGATCATTGTGAATACCTTATAACTTGTGCTCAGGAGTGATATCCCTCTGAAATTTTCACATCGCAGTCTGTCTCCTTTTTTATATATTGGACAGATAACGCTGATCTGCCAATCCGATGAAATGCTTTCGGACTCCCAGATTTTAAGCATTAACTCATGCACTGCTGCTATTAATCGGTGTCCACCATACTTGAGAAGTTCTGCAGGGATGTTATCGGCTCCTGTGGGTCTATTCTATGCTTATAGACCGCTAAAGTGATAAAGTGAAAAATATTATCAAACTTAGGGTAGGTTTGTATCAAAATATTAGCACTTATTGTAACAATTACACGAAGCCGGTTTTATTGTTGCAATAAGTGCTATATTTTAACAGCACCTATCTTGCTGCTGTTAAAATATCGCACTTATTGCAACAATAAAAACCGGCTTCGTGTAATTGTTACAATAAGTGCTAATATTTTGATACAAACCTACCCTAAGTTTGATACTATTTATCAATTTAGTGTTCGATAAGTATAGAATAGACCCACTGGTGCTTTATGATTCTTTCGTTTCATAATAGCTCTTTCGGTTTCACTAAGCGTGGGTGGAGAGATGCATGGTTCGTCGCACTGGTGCTGTAGTCGCGGATCCGGTCGGGTATTTTCATCCTGTAGGTTGGAGTTCCTTGAAGAATTCCATCCATCTTTGTTTAATTCCTCTTCATCACCGATAATCTCTCCCGTTTTCTTCCGGCATATGCTTGTATATCCATTTATAGAGTACAAATTAAGTGTGTACAGATGCCTTCTTATATAAAACTAAACTATGTTATTATATTATTAAACTTGTTCACGCATTATATTTTGGTTATGTTGTGTGCGGAAGGATTTGATTGAATTGTTTTATCTCAAGAATGGTTTGTTTACGAAACTGTGTTTGAGCTAAATGTCAAAATACAGTGTGTCAAAATAACACACTCATACACACTCTTACTAAAACCGTTGAATTGTTGTACGCTCCAACGGCTTCCACGATCACGCCGTAATGAACGCGCGATATGCCTTTAGACGCTCAATCCCGGCGCGTGCTCTCAAAACATCCGCAAAACGTTGCGCTATCGCGCAGAATATAGTTGACATATAAATTGTAACAGCAGACATCTGACACGTGTGATATTACGCGCTCAATAACGGGTTCCGGCGCGTACGCTCCTGAGCATGCGGTAAAGAATGTGTGTGTAAAGGCCGCTATTGTCTTTCCTACTTCATTCTAAGCTTTTTCCGTACCTAATATCTTTACGGAAATATTCTGGCAGCCTGTAATTATACAGGCCGGAGCAGTGACATCCCTAGACAAAATGCCGCCCCTGGGCAGTGCCACAATGCCGCCCCATTTTTGTTTACAATATTTTTTACCATTCGTGTTCGTGTCGTTTCTGGTCACCAAGGACGTCGAAGGACTACGAACGTAAACTAGACATCGCAAACCCGACAAAAAAATACAGTCCTGTTAACCTTTTATGTTAATTAATGCATTTTTTCCAACCAGTGACCTGATTTATTTAAAGGAAAGATATTTTCGTTATTAAGTACTCAGTTTGGGTAGATATTTCTATATATTCCAAATGATTCTCCTCAATTTGCCGCCCTTGAAGTAACTGCCGCCCCCAAGTGACGCTCAATCTGCCTACCCCCACGGGTCGTCACTGGGCCGGAGTATTTCTCATATCTGCCGCATATTTTAAATAAAATTAAAAATCGGTTTGCTCAACTTTAACTTTTGACGTCATGGCTTGTTATTTCTCGTTGAGTTCAGTTCAGTGCTACCAATGTTGGTAAGAATCTGATATTGGTACCACTGTTTTATGGGTGACTAGCAACCAGTGTTGCCAACCGTACTATAATTATAGTATTTGTACTATATTTTTGGTCCGCGTACCTACTATGTACGATATAAAATAGGTATAGTTCGCCCAAAATACTATAATTTTGAATATCGGAAAAAATGTATTTTATATCTTAAAGATTTAAGTTCGACATTAAAAAATACGCCAAAAGTACTAAAATTTCGTAGTTTCCGTATTATAAATTGTTGCAAAGATCTATAATTTCATAATAGAAGAAATTTGTCGAACCGAGAAAATAAAGTTCATCAAAAAAAAATCCTTGGCTTTGATTTAAAATGGAACTTTTTAATTCGCCGCGAAGTATTTTTGGTCGGAAGAGGTACCTACTTAAATAAAAAGGTCATTGAAATTCCTCAAATTCTCCGTTATTTAAAAAAAAAACCCATACATTTTCCACTGATGACAAGGCGTACTATATTTTTTTCCCAAAATACTATGATTTTAGAAGCTCTGTACTATAATGTAAATTCATCTTCAAAAGTACAAACATCAATGTCATGTCATCTTTGTAAATATCCATCAACTTTGTTACCGCGTTTTTTTTTTCTTCCATTGATAGATTCCAATCAAAAAATATTCGAAAAGGCTCTATAACTATTTTTTCATGTTTGTGGTATTTGCGATAGTTCTGCCTTGGTCTTATCACATATGACATAAAATAAATTTACTTTGAAATCTCTCTAGTTGTAAATTCATCTCCGACTTCTTTGTTTTCATCAAAAAACATTTTTCCTTTTTGTTGTCTTCGAGTTTGTCCATATTCATCATTAATCCTGATAATCCTGATAAATCAGTTGCCTCTTTTTCAACTATTGATGAAATTTTCTAATGAGTTCAGTAGGATAGATCCTTTCAATAGTTCGCATTCCACTGTTTAGTAGCGAGACCATAATAAAGTAAACGATGAACTGCACCCAATCACTGAAATTATTAAAGAATTATTAGAAATTATCAAAATCTGTCTGTAAGACAATTAATTCTAAAGACATACCAAGATCTCGGGGCCCCACGCGGCCGCTTAGTCCGCTTACCGCTAGACCCGCCCCTAATAATCTGAGAAAAATATCATAAGTAGAAGGTACTTTTTCATCAAATAAATGCCACTAACTTCATATCGAGTTGTTATCTGATTCCTTTGTTTTTTTAGCGTATTAAGAATACACAATAGTGGCTTGTATTGTAGTGATATAAAATAGTATTTTGTTTAATTTTGATCGGTATTTTTTATACACATGGTAAGTTTTTTGTTTGTATACAGAAGTATATGTGTTGCTGACGTCTATTTTTTTAGATGTGATTAATTTCCGATGACAGTTACTGACATTTTATATATTTTTAAGATTTTAATAATGATTATTTTTATTTTAAACCAATATAAAAATTAGGTAAACAGTATGTATCACTTTTATTAGTCTTAACCATTGCCGACTCAAATAGAAAGCCGATGCATTCACAACGACTGGTCCTACTTTTTCCGCCCCTCCCGTTATTGTCTATGGATGACCTGTCATTATTCTATAGAGTGCTCATACTGACGCGTCTGTCGTGTACACACAGGGAATGGTTTGATTTGGATAGATGAGTTACATGATAAATAATAAACTAGCATAACACACCTTCTACAAATGTAGTGCACAGATCAATGCTACATATTTTTTGGGAATCGATATTACCACCGGTTGTTGTGTGAAGGACTAGTCTGACTTTGACAGCTGATGAATTACAGGATTGTATGTTATTTAATAAATAACACTGATAGTTAATAGGTATATTTGATTTGAGAATTTTTTTATAATTCAATTTGAAACGAGAAAGGGCGAATCAATATGTCAAGCAATCTGGGATCTGATTTTGACAGCTGAAAAGTGGACCACTCGTTGCTTGTGCAAAAAGTTACGCTCAGGCTTTATTAATCTAAAGATGGCGGTGGTTTTAACACATACGTAGTACCTATGTTTATTCGGTCCTGCGACCCCCACTATGCACTACGCTGCTTCCAGTAGGGTTTTCAAACGTTTACCATCAACAGAATACGGCGCTGATGATGAATTCACAGCGTCACGAGTCAGGGACACATTTATACACTAGGATTGAGATATACCTACCATCTCCAAATACGAGGTTACAAAATCATTGTCAGAATCCCTGTCGTTGCGAAAAAGTACCTATGTTTTTCTAGTAGGTATCGACCAAGTTCTGATGTTGGTTTGTCGCATGTCGTACAGTGTACAGTTGGAACACCGCCCCCATAAGTTAAATCCTAATACATACCTACATACATCTGTCCGCAAACAAATAAACAAATCTAAAAAAACGTTCAAAATCTGCATTAAAATTATATACTTACACATATTATTTGTATAAAAACAACCATACAAGAAAGTGTTTGAGTAAATGTTTACACTTTCACCGGACGAGAACTATGCAAACTACGTTTTATTTAATTTTTTAGCAAATTTTCCGGGTGTGGTCATGCTAAAATACGTTTTATAAAAGACGAAGCTTACGAATAATTGTATAATTTGTTTACAGGCAGATACATAGCCCCCACAACAAATACATCATAAATTTGCTTTAATAGTAAGAAAAGTCGCCTGCGGGCTATTTAATTATAATATAATATAAAGCATATTTATTTAATGTGCGATGCAATTTGATGTGATAATATGAAGATTTATTTAGTTAAATTAATGATAATTCATGTGTTGAATTATATTTTATAATTATTTGTAGTGTGTTTCTTGACTATACAAATGGCTATTTATCCAATATGTCGAAGGGTTGCATGTTACTTGGCCACCACAAAGGGGATCGCGATCAGTGCTTCATAATATTATGATAATGAGTGTTGACAACTCAATATTATATCAACCGTGTTTATTTAAAAATACAAAAATCGCTAAAAAATACAATAAACACCAGTGATTCACAACGTGGGGCGTACATCCCACCTGGGGGCAATTTGAATGTTTTCGGGGGTAAAAAGGTCATCTTGAAAATCATTTTCTATGTTGTACATGTAACGTAATATACATATTTTCTTACGAAAGTTAAATTAAATAATAATTACAAGATAAAAAGAACTTTTTATATACAACGTTTTTAAATTTTCTGTTGAATCATATAAAGTTGACTTGACTAGCTTAAATGATCATAGAATACTGAAATGTCATATTGACATTTCATTTTGATTTCCATAGTAACTCACGTATATATTAATAATTTAGTTGCTAGGACCATCCCCTTAGCAACCAATAATAGTGGATTTGGATTACGGATTTCCTCCGAAATAACTTTTCATACAAAACAGAATTAACTGAAAATGAATTCAATTCTACTTAAAAATGGCTAAAGGTATTAAAAAAATGCATTGGCATCCTGTTCTGATATATTCTAAAAGTTTCAAAATGTCTAGCTAGTCGGGAAGTTAGTTAAAAATCAATTGCAAGATTTGTACCGGACAAATAAAAATACGAGCTAAGAAAAACGTTGTAAAATAGTATTGCCTATGTGCATTTTTTATTTGAAACAATTCATTTTTTTTTCAGAATTAGTTAGGTAATAAAAAAATATTGATATGGGGGCATAGAGATTTGTTTAAAATAAGGTTGGGAAACACTGAAACACCCTTAATATGACCTCAAAGAACCCTGGAGTTTCGCGGAATACCATTTTTGGGGAACAAATCACACTGCCTTTTATCTTAACGATATGTAGGGGGGCCCACTAGACATCCTCGTCTAGGGGCCCGCTTCCGAATGTGGGGGCCATGGGCAGATGTATGTATATAACAGGTGGAATTTATAGGATTTTTTTTTATTTCAATCAATAACTATCATGCTATGGTATATCATTTTTATTAATCATTTTTAAATAATAATTTAATACAATTTAAAATAACAATCATGACTGTATTATCAATTATCACCAATCGTGAGTTTCGTGTAATTTTTTTTTTGCATATTGATCAGTCCCAGAGGCGTGGGAGAAATAAATTATATTTAATTGGCGTATTGTCTTTAACAACACGCAAATATAATTAAAATATTTCGATTGCAATTATTTAAATTTAAATTTTACAGCCAATGAAAATTTTAACCTAAAAATAAATACTAATTAATACGAAAAAATCATTGCGATTTACAATGCTTTGCAAGCACGCGAAATCATTGCCCTTAAAACCTATATGCATATTTTTATTTGTTTCATTAGGCAACTGTCAGAAAGGTAATTATGTATAAAACAATGTCGTTAACAGAAAAAAAACTATCAGTGCAACAGGACGAAGAGTCAAGGTAGGCTGCTAAGATCCGACATAAATAATGCACAGTGCACACTGAACTTTGTCAGACATACGTATTTGTTTTCATTAAAGTAAATCTACGAATTTCTTATAGTATTAGTTAGTTTTTAGAACCCAATTAAACTCTGCGTAAACCAAGCCATAATAGATAATTAAGTTTTAATTTTCTTTTTCTTTCATCCTGTCACGACCCAGTATTGGGGCATAGGGCAAGCACAAGTTCGCGCCATTTCCCTCGATCCATTACCAACTCTTGCGCCTCCCGCCATGCCAGACCTGCAGCGCGTACATCGCTTTTGTAGCACCGCTGCATGGTCAGGGAGGGCCGGCCACGACGTCTATCTATAAACTCTATCTAACGTATATCTATACAATAAACTATATAAAATTATGCCATTAAATCATAGGTACATAATTTTAGATATAAATAAGAATATTTTTTTATATATCGTGGTTTAGTTCAGACAGGGCTTTATGAATTTAAAAAAAAAATAACCAACACCATCTGTAATAATATGTATTCTTAACGCTTTCGCTGCTGAGTAGATAATGAGATTTTAATTGCCCCCTTTAAAATGCACGTTAATTACATCGATCGGCCGCCTGGTCATTACGCACCGTGTGCGTCTTCCGCGTCCAAAGTATTAATTCAACGAAAACAAATACATGTGCACAATGTTTGTTGGATCACTCATAGCATATCTAAGCTATTGTGGTTTGGCTTAGCCAGGGTTTAATTACATTTTAAAAACCAACCAGTACCATCTGGAATTTGTATTCTTAATTCAATGAAAAAAAAAGTAGGATGACGAAGTTTAGTGTGCACTATTTATATCGGATCGCAACAGCCTACCTCCACCCCTCGCCACTGCAGTGCAGTCATGTATAATATAAATTATGTAAGAGTATAACTATAGAAACTTCATGTGCGTCAGTTATCAATGACTATAAATAATATATTTTTAGAAAAAAAATATAATATGACACATTTTGAGAAGTACCTAACTTAATATAGGATTCGTAATGTTATCACTATTAAAGTTTGGAAACAATGGTCTAAATTTATATATAATATTAATCTACGATTAGATACTACATTACATATACAACCTAATTGACAATATTAGAAAGAGTTTACGAGACCGTAATTTGCGTTCGCTTCAAACTCTTTCTGTGCCAGTGTGGGCAGTACCTTACTTAACATTTTAAAAAATTATTAATAGTAAAACATTTATGACTAAAATCATTATTATTGTAGGTGGTAAGTTGTAATATAATTTACAGGTGCAAAAAAAATATCGATATTCACTCAATAAAACATAATATGTTAAAGTTAATTTTTCGAAATACGATTCTTATTACGTGGCATCATGTTGATTTCGGAAACAGATGAGTGTTGCCCATCAACTCTCAATTGCATCAAAACAATTGATGTGTTTAAGATAATAACTGATTTGAGTATTAATTATTTCATGCCCCGATTACCGAAGCGAAGCCGAAGATTGTCGAAAATTCCCGAATGCCATGACTAAATTTATCGGGTCTAGGACGATTCGGCGCCGGGACAACTGGGCGCCACGCAATCGAATGAAATTCAAAAATAAATAAATGTTTGTGAATTATAAGTAGTTTTAAAATATATATTTAAATTATTATTTAATACTTGGTGTTAATTTAAATATGCACACGTAAATAATGATTTAATTATGCGTATGTTTAAGTTCCAACAAAAAGAGAGTTATTTTATTTTTATATAATACCTCAGTCATCATAATTCCCAGTCCGCAATAAAAAAAACATTATAGCACGTTTACACGTGCATGGATTTACTGTTGACAGTAAGAAAATGTATGAGTAAACATGTATTATCGTGCAGTTGGCAAGATTGCATGCATGAATCAAACAAGTTTGGAAGTTTCCGAATTTTTTTGTGCAAGTAAGATCTGCGCCTGCTCAGTAGAACGATAATGGCGAACCTGCTGGTAAAAAACTACTCATTTTGAGATTTACCGATTTTCAATACGTCTTGTCAAATAGTTCTATAAAATGACAACATCGCGTCTCGATCACTCTTAAAGAATGAATTGAAGAGACAGTCAGCACTTTTACGTGTTAACAGTTATTGTCGTGATAGTTTAAAATAAGCACTATTGCCGCCAGTAAATCCATGCACGTGTACAGGCGCTATTATGTTAAGAGCAACATATTAAATTAAAATTATTAAGTAGTAGATAGAGACTGAATAAAATTCCTCGTCTACTTTGTGTATAAAATCGTAACGAACGTCTATTTATTTCATTCGACAGTGTGGCGCCCGATTGTCTTGGCGCCAAGTAGTCCCAAACCCAATATGTCTACTCTATATTGTGGAAAGTCAATAAAATATAAAAGAGTTGCCAGTTCTAAATTAAGATAAATAATGTAACTTTATCAATTCAACTGTTAATTTTATATTCGATATGCCTGGCATTAAATAAAATACTATCGATCACATATTTTGATAAAATCTTTCGATGTTTTAATCGTATTGAGATGTTGTCGGTAAAAATGTTCACCCCACAACAGCCCTGACGGTGTTTTTTAGCAAATCTGTGACCAATTCCGTCGTTCGAATGATCTTGTTTCCGAAGTGATCAATCAGACCCATTGTTCCCGTGTAGATGGGTCTGAAGTCCACGTGTCCAGGAGCTGGAATGACGTAGTCTGGGATCCGCGACGGTCTGGTCTTCGGGCGCGACGTGGTCTTCACTGGTCTGGAAGTGAACGCTGAATTGTCGCGCTGGGTAGTCGCAATTGTTATTGGGATTATCGTCGACGGAGATGCAGTTGTTGGTATTCTGAAAATATTTTCAAATTGATTAAATATCTTTTTCAAACATCGTAATAACGTGGCGTATGCCCATTTACTACATCACAGCAGATTAATAACTGTAAATAATAAACTGATAAATGATTTTAGATTTAAAAGTGAATGGTTTAATTAAACAGAGACGACACAAAGAACCATAACACCCTTATTATAATACCAACCACTTTCATTTTTAATTATTTAGCTTATTTAATTGTATTGCAGTCCGCATACATATTTTAATTACACTAACAAAAATAAGTACTCAGATTCAAATCTATGTGACTTATTTTATTTGTTGAACTTGCCATAGGTGTATGTAATATTTATATTTGTTATCTATCGATAAGTTATGTTCAAATATAAGATTAATAGTTCCGAACAACCCCCCCCCCCCTAGGGAATTATTTAAGGCGTGCATTTTTGAAGCAAGTGTTAATAAACAATTTTGAATTTTTTTTAAATAATAACTGTCAGAATTTTAAATGAATGGTAAGTATTTATTTCAAAATATCGGTATAAGCCCGCCAGTTTTAATGTTGAATGTAAAATATTGGTACAGCAAGAAATAATATTCAAAAATCAGTAGTAAAGATAAATAATCATTATTTAAATGACATGGGCCAATAGATAAAACCAATATCCATTATTATTTTGATAGTATTAAAAGTAAAAAACATTCAATGGGGCATAGACTAATAAAGTATATTAGTCTATGCATTCATGAATATCGGTAAGAACAAACTATTTATGATTACATTCACAGGTGCAGAAAAAAGAGCTAGATGGACATTTCTCACAAGAAATGCGAATAACCTCAAAGATTAAATTAATAATTGATCAAAAATATAGTTAATCTCGGTAGGTTACTACAAATATTACAGAAATCATATTAATATTTTTTTAAACTAAGTACATTTTTATTAGGTACCTATTATTGTCTAATTTTATAAAAAAAATGAAATTCAGTTTGGGTACAACAATAATTAATAGTATGATATTAAATGTATCTCAATTAAAATATTGTATGCTAAATTAATTAGTTAGGGTTCATGGATTTTTTATAATTTCACATGTTTTAGACTCAAAAGAGGTTTTTTTCAACGTCTTTTAAAATTACTTATTTAAGTAGGTAAGTATATTAATTATTTATATATGTAGGTATATTATTATTTTTACTATTAGTGTAAATGCCGAATCAGATAATAATTTAATATTGTCAATTTATTATAGTACCTATGTAATGTAAACAAGACCATGAAACTTATTGCCAGCGCTCCATTGGCGAGCCAAAAGTCCGAGGACAATAAGTCGTCCGATTTGTCTATGCTCTGATACTGATCAACGAACGAATAAAAAAGTCGAGCTGTCAAAAGTTGCGAGTATCGGAATGTCTTCCGATAATCCTAAAATTTTGATGTTATTTATATGTAGACTTGCATAAATTAATATAACAGTTGAAACAACACATATTTTATAAGATTATTATATTTTAAGCGAATTTCATCAGGATCTCATGACTGAGGGTCATGAACTGAATGATTTGCCTTCTCAATGAGTTGGCCGCATTATACGATACGAAAGGTCTGTGCTCACTGGAAAATCAGTGACACTCAAAAATTGGGCATCCATTGTTTACTTTAATATTCCAATGCTGGTAACCGGACAAATCAGAACGTGAAAAAACAGAACAGTGACAAAACAGAACAGTGATAAATATAACATTGAATATATAAATTGTCGCCAAAACCAACTCTAGATGGGAAATTATTTATTAGGCTTGCGAACTAATTATTTAGCATCCATTCTAGTTACTGTATCTGCAAGTCACAGTTACGGCTCGGTAATGAGTACCCGGCTTTAAATTGTGTTTTCCCGAAAGTTTTAATTTAGACATACAATATTCCTACCTACTGGCTCACAGGTATGATTTGAACATAATTTGAAAACATCTCATGCATATACACACTAGAAAAATCGTTTTGTAAAAAAATACGACACCCAACGGGACTTGAACCTGTATCTTCTGGATTCGCGCCAGTATGTTTTACCAATTAAACTACGGGTGCCTTAGATAATTACGACAATTTTAGTGAGACATGGCATCTTACTAAGCTTCATGAGTATCGGCTTTTGAGCTTTGAGAATCGATGTCTCCGCCGAATCTTAGGGGTACATTGGTACGATCGTTTTACAAACACCCGAGTTCGTGAGCACACACAGCAGCTTTCTGTGATTGAGGTTATAACGAATAGACGTTTTACGTGGCTGGGACACGTATTCCGGATGCCGCCAAAGAGTGCGATACTTTCTTACCCTTGTGGCACAGCCTCAAGGGTTCCGTCGCCATCACCAACAAAAGCGACCTACGTGCTGCAGGTTTGACATGGCGGGAGGCGCAAGAGTTGGCGATGGACCGAGGGAAGTGGCGCGAACTTGTGCTTGTCCTATGCCCCAATACTGGGTCGTGACAGGATGGAAGAAGATATTCATGAGATGTTTTCAAATTATGTATATTCAGGATATAGAATGTCACATTCTGAAATCTTGTGTCTTATTCGTTGAATAAAAAAAATAATTTATTAAAAATATTTATTTTATGCAATATTTATTTTGTTAGGTAGGTACTGGTATCTGGTATCTTGAGCTAGACTAGGCATTGAGCACCAATGAAGTGTTCATAGTGATACGATACAGCCCTCCTTTCAAAAACATTTCATTCATTTAGCTATTTAGCATAATGAGGTTTCTTAGTATGTGTGTAGCTGCAGAATAATAAGCGATCGAATACCTATTGTTTATAAAAATATCAAATTACTTTGCAGCAATGTCTTCCCAGCGATCCATTTCCAGTAAACAAATTCAGCTAGACAGCAAGTCCATTAGGCGAAATCAGAGACGGTGTATTATTACATCATATCATACATTATACCATTACGGTGTATGAGCTGAATAAACATTTCTCATAGTATTTTCTTACAACTGTAATAACAAATAATATTTCTTTTCGCTACTCAATTTAAAACGCTGATTCTATATTTAGTTTAATATGATTATGTAACAGAATTTAATGTTAATGTACTAACTGTTATTGTATAAATAACGAAGAACAATTTATCTCAATGTCACTCGAATCAGAGTACTTATCTAGTAACTATCATGTATAATATACTATTGTACCGATACGCTGCTAATAAATCGCACCCTGCTACATCGTAGATTTCGTCATTATCATCATCCTCAACCTACACATCGAACACCACACACGAGTGACCCCAACATGTGCACCAATATTTACCTCGTTGGCGCAGGTGTGCTCGGAACCTGGCGGACTGTTGGCCGACTATTTGATGGCTGTCCTTGAGCTTCGTTATCCTCGTCACTTCCGAAGCGGTTAAAGACAGGCGGAGGCTCTGTGGTCGTGGTTGTTGTTGTGGTTGTGGTTGTGGTCGTGGTAGTAGTTGAAGGTTGTGTTGGTACATATATCGGGGTATCTGAAAAGAATGTTAACTTATTGAAGCATGTTCATACAGGGACACACCAAGCCAGTGACGTCCCGTGTGTGTAGGCAGATTCAGCGATCAGAATCATTTGGTACATAGATAAATAGCTACATAAACTTAGTAATAACGAAAATATCTTTCCAATAAAAAAAATTCAACTCACTATTTGGAAACAAAATGACGTGTTAATTAACATAAAAGGTTTAACAAGACTGTATTTTTGTCGGCTTCGCGACGTCTAGTTTACGTCCGTCGCCCTTCGACGTCCATTGTGAACATAAACGACACGGATGATAAAAAATACTGTATAAAAATGGGGTGGCATTTTGGGTCTGCCCAAGGGCGGCATTTTGCCTAGTGACGTCACTGCACCAAGCGGGGGTGTTAGGGATGTGAAACATCCGGGCGGTCAGATTTAAAGGACGGCAAAAGTCCACAGTTACCAGAAAATTAACTGAGTCATAAAGGTGCATTATTTCAAGAACGATTTCCATCATTAGCTTATTTTCTGTATTAATTATTAAAACCATTTAATACCCCTATTTGTAATAAAAATTTAACGTGCAACATATCTATGCTCACTAACGCACTGTTTAAGTTGCGTTATGTCCATTATAACGATGACACCTATACTACCATGCTAAGTAAAAATACAGTGTTTTTAATTTTAGGGAAATGAGAACCCAAGTTTTAAACTATTTTTTTCCTTATATTATAATATAAAATTATTGAATTATTTTGACATAACCTCTAAATAGAGAGTGTTTATAATAATATAAAATATAATATAAGAGAAAACTTAGTTTAAAACTTCTCATTTCACTATAACAAAAAAACACTGTTGTTTTAGTTAGCAGGGCAATATAATGTTTTATTCCCTTATTTGGAATTAATAAAAAAGTTAATTCGATTGAAGAATATTGTGTGGACACCCTATCAAAATAATACAATGTTTAAGTCACAGTATTTCGAAAAGTAAATTAACAACAACTGTGTTTTTTTATACTTCTATCTGGAAAACGTATATGTGAAATAATATATCAGTGAACGTTTCATGATTAGTTTTGCGAGCAATCTCGTAATACATACCACCCAATGTAGATAGGAGCGCACACAGAAGGAGAGTATATTATTAAAGAATATTACTTCACCTTATTCTTCGTCAGAATCACATGACTGAGGATCGTGACCCGAATGATCTGGCTGTCGAACAGCCTATGAACGAGTTGACTACACTCGGCATTCTACGACACGTAAAGCCCGTGACATTCCTAAATTGGTTCTATTGTCAGGGACATCCAATGTTTCCAATGCTACACGTTTGAAAAACAAGATAGTGTGGACGACACAAACGAACACTAACGGTCCCAATAATTATGACGCGCATTCGATAACCACTTGTGAATGCGACAGCTCGCAACTAATTCGTAAGTGAACAATCCTCAGTTATATATGCAGGCCAGGTATCTATCGTTATATCTACTCAAAGTGTGGTGTCTGGGTATGGGGAAGGCATCTGTAAAAGTGCGGTATTCCGCGGTTGAAGCGATATAGTAGACGAAAGAAAAGTCCTGCTAGATTTTCTTAAGCCCCTCCCGCTGACTTAAAAATCAATATAGATATGTTATGGATAATTTCAATAATGGGGGTGGGGGTTCAGAACAGATTAATAAATAGAATTCATATAGGGGGAATGGAACAACTGGACGCCAGGACAATTGGACTCCGCACTGTCGTAGACACGTAAACAGAACGTAGACGATGAATTTTAATCAGTTTCTATCTACTACTTAGTAGTTTTAATTCATTTTACTCTTACACTAACTAACTTACTAAACATAATTTTTTTATTGCGGATTGAGAATTACCATACCTAAGGCTGTATATAAAAATAAAAAAAACTCTTTTTTCGTTGGAACTTAAACATATTATGCACGATTAAATCATTATTTACGTGTGTATATTTAAATTCTCGCCAACTATTAAACCATAATATAATAATTTAAATATACATAATAATATTAAATATTTTTTCTAAAGTACGTATAAGTGCCTAACGTCTATTTATTTTCGAATTGCGTGGCGTCCAGTTGTCTCGGCGCCAAATCGTCCTAGACACCATATAGGCTACACTACTACATTTTGAAGCAGGGTTTCGAATGTGTATGTCTCCTACGAGAATGAACAACACATTATAGACGTGCAATAGTGTGTGTTGCGACCTTCAAATACACCAACATTGAATGAGCGCCAGTGCATACACCGAGAGCAGTTGTCAGAACGAACGACAAGCTTACTAGGCAGGTGTTCAAGTTTATCCCATATTCTTTCACACTCGAGATCGATTGCCTGTTACTGCACACCCGTTAGGTATATCAGTGCCCATTAATTCTGTGTTCCCTGGTTCAAACCATTTTTGTGCGCACCTTTGTATATCGATTATCAATAAAAATAAATAAAAAGACATTTTTATTTCTTACAAACAAAAGAAAATAACAGTTAAATGACTATATATAATGAATATATATATAACCTATGAATATATCTATTATGTATATATCTGTCTATGGTTGTATTATCTACTTACTTTCTAGTTTATATAATATTAATTATTATTATTTTTTATATTTTTGTGTAATACATAGATATATATATTAAGATTTTTTATTTTTGTATATAATACTATTAGATAATGTTTATAAATTAAACAATGATATGTAATTAGTTTGTTTGGTTTGTAAGAACCCCTTTTCGGGTGAAGGCCTCCTCCAAAGTGTTAATCGATTATCAATAAATGATATTATTTAATTCAAATGATAATCGTATGACACAAATATTATTTTCTCGTAAATAAAATAATTACATTGTTCATCTTCACGCGCAGTCAAGGCCTATGATTGTTATCGGTACCTACAGCTTATGTTGAGTTAAAACCCATTAAATTGAATTGATAATCGATACATCAATATTTTAATAATATTAAACTGACTCCTTGCAAATATGTCAGTAATGACCCCACGATTAATAATATTATCGTAATTAAGTGTTATTAGAGGGTCTGATAAATATGATGTTGTGGATAATTTTGATGACCCAAGATGGAACGTTGCGAATTACAATAATTATTTACTATTACACGAAATCAGCAAGAATGGAAAATAAATTGATACGATCAGAGGTGGTGCATAATATGGTGTTCGATCACGAGTTCCCGAATCCAGAGATCCTGTTTGTGATCCGAAATTCCCACGATTGAAAATGTTAAAGTCTCGAAAATTTGGGTTATAACTCAGAGTAATAATATAAAGAGAGTGGGTATTGTTCGGCAAAATGAAGCCATGTTTCTTGTAAATATTGTTATATGAAACGTTGAACCATCATGTTGCTTCTCAGTATGGCTACCAAATTTAAACACAACATAGTTAATCATATTTTCTACTAAATTAACTAAAAATAATTACCGCTAACTTTATATTTAACACAAAAATAATAAATTTCATCAACACGTGCTCATAATTTTTAAAAGATTGTAGTCATCCAAATCAATATTTTTACTGGCGACGTGTATAAAAAATATTTAATTCAGCCGTAGAAATTCTATCTTACTCTAACGCATATTGCGGAGATGTAAGCGTGCCGATTGCTTTCTCACTCGCACTTATGGTTAGTTTGTGTTCAGGCCTTAGGTTATAAATAAAATTTAAGGATGATATTGTTATGTATGTCAATCTATAATTTGCTTCCGTGTCCGGAAACTTGTATGTATGCAGTTCGCCGTATCACACTTTACCGTGAAATGTTGTATCGGAAATAAATGGCTGTATATTAAAGACTGACCAACCTCTTTGGGTCATATAGTATTGACATAAAATTCATGACGAAATAAAACACGGTTCTTGTCGGTTTACAATAATTTACAGGAAGGCAGCAGCAAACAAATTTTGAAAACAGACGCTCTACTGGATTATTTGTTAGGTTAGGTTAGGTTTTCATTCTTGAATTCATGAATTTTGTCAAAATCAGCTATGAAAATTGAATTAATGTTTATATTGAATCTAATAAAATTGGAGACCGTATAGTATACGGTAATCTCTTTCCGATAAGAAAGCTCACGGCGAACTGTGCCACAGTGAAATGTTTTAAGTACTTACAATTTACATGTAATCATTTGCTTCAAAATAAGGGTATTTGATCAATGTGTTCTCCCAGTGATTATTTACAAATCAGACCCATCGACCCTGATAGCGAGCCTAGTACACACAGTATGATTGCACACTAAGCGATGGAATACATAGATATTGTCCATCACAAGACGTAAGTGTCAGTAGGCTGGACATTGCGACAAGGTAACGGCATTGAAAAAATATAAATTAACAAAAACATAGCCACATTAACACGAAATCACACATTGCCAACAGCACTATAGACACCAGTAAAGCATTATACCCCGTTTACACTGTATATATTTACTGTGCACAGTAAGAAACATGTATTATCCTGCAGTTGTCAAGATTGCGTGCATGAATCAAACAAGTTTGGAAGCTTCCGAATCGTGTTGATTTTTTATGCGCAAGAAAGATCTGCGGCTGCGCAGTAGAACGATAGTGGCGCAACATGCCGGTAAAAAAACGAACTACTCATTTTGAGCTTAACAACCCATTTTCAATACACCTGTCAGATAGTACTGTAAAATGACAACATTGCACCTCGCTTACTCTTGAAGAATGAGATTGGAGAGACAGTCAGCACTTTTACATATAAACAATTATTGTCATGATAGTTTAAAATAAGCATTATTGCCGACAGTAAGTCCATGCATGTGTACATGCGCTATTAATCTGTGGCAGGATAGATGACAACACCGGCAACAAGCGAAAATATAAGAGTATAAAACCATAGCAACCAAAATCAACAACCTTATACAAGACCGATTGCAACGAACACAAAACGATTTATTACTATTAAGCATATACAATCAAATATAAAGACATTACAACGATTATTCAAAACATCCATTCATACCACTACGTTTTCATCAGCTTTGTGTATGGCAGAGAAAAGAAGAGCTGATGGCCGATGGGGAATAATGGAGACCTTGTACGCCTCATCAACGTATTGGAAAACCGCCTACTAGATAATGTATGGATGACAGCAGAAGACCAGCTGGACTGAGTTAGATGCAGAAAGCGGAGAACCTGGTGGAATTGAGACAAATGGGAGAGACGTGAAGTAGTTGACGTCATTGAGTAACAAATATTATTATTTTTTCACTGTTATATCTTTGGATGAGAAGATATAGTATTAAGAAATAACACACACTTAATTGGATATTATTATTATCTATGTCAGCTATTATATTTGATTTTTGTTCGCGTCTTAAGGACATAACCTGTCTTGCTCATATATTCTATGCACACGGCGGCTATCGAGGGTAGTTTATAATATTTATGTATTGATGCTAAACGTTACAATGAGTTAACCATCTGAACTGACAAATAGTGCTATTTTTTAACAGCACCTCTTTTGGATGTGTTATTTTTTAGAGCGAGATAGACAGTTTTGATTAATAATATAATTTTAAAAATTAATTTCTATAGAATTCAGTCACAATATATAAATATAGATTGATTTTAAAAATGAAAATAATTTTTATCTATTGATTTTGAAGAGGCGACGTTGGACCTGGCCCAGCCACGTGCTGCGGATGCCAGAAGAGAACTTCAACCTAGCCTGCTTGTTCTTCAAGCCGATCAAGCAAGAAGACTGGCGAACGACAGGGATTCTTGGAGGCGCCACCTGGTGTCCATAATATGCTCGAACTAAGGGGCAGATATGGCGGAAGAATAAGATTTTTATCTTTAGGAAAATACATAATTTAAACACATCGCTCGATGTTATGTCAGTGAGCAATTAAAATTTCACTGAATCAGTATGTATCTATCCATCAGTAGTAATATTTTAATATCTTCTTATTTCCCGTAAGTATACCTGACAAGTGTGCTCTTTTTCTCTGATATTTTCAGCCTACCTGATAGCCATCCCCTTATTTTAACATGATATTATGTCTCCTAAAGATATTTAAAACATACATATCGCATATTTAACAAATAAAAACTTTGTTTCAAAACCACCATGAGCAAAATAATATGCTCGTGATGACATAATACTAACCGACGCGGTTGTTATCGTCCGTATCGAGGATGCCTTCGAATCTCCTGGTGAAATCCCCAGTCGGATCCCATTTGGCAGCCAGCCTGGACCACTCATCAGGGTAGTCCTGGCGAAGTCGCCTCAGAATGGCCAGCGCGTTGTGCTTCTGTCTGTTCGTGCAGCGTGAGCATTTTGTGCGGAGGCCTTCTGGTAATATACCTGTGGAATAAGAAGACAGCTATATGTTAATTTAATTACAAATGTCACCTTTTGTCAGATAATATTAAGTTACCCATTGAACTTTTTTTTATCAGGATTGCAGAATTAAACAAGGCTGAAGATTATTATCTCATAAATTAAATGCTAAAATATTTATATTTGTTTGCCTGCTTTCAACCATGGATTAAATGGAGCCTTTTGATTCACTAAACTTTTTAGCACACATCCTTTTATTTTTAGTAAAATGTTTTCATTTTGATTATTTTATTTTAATCTTTCAGCTTTTAATCTTAAACATGTAAAACGCCAGTGATTAAAAGAAGATTCGATAAAATAATCATCCTCAGCCGCAAATAAAACACAACTCTTATAGGGTCTAGACCAGGGATGGCGAACCTATGGCACGCGAATGTTTCATTTTGAAGAGAAAGGTAATTAATAGTTTAAAGTAGTGGATTGAGTATGCGGCCAGGGACACGCCAAGCGGGGGTGTTAGGAGAGCATAACACCCGGGTGGCAGGATTAAGGAGACGGCAGAAGTCCGAAAAACTATATTTAAAAAAAACTCAATCTTAAGACGTTTAAGACGGATGGTGTTGATATGATTATGATTTAAATCTAATATAACTCTAAAAATGTACATTAACTTCTCCACAATATTTTAGCTTAGAAGATATTATAGACTTATTTGATGTACAATTGAATTCAGTACACTCTCTTTGATAATCATGACTTCAAACTGAAATTAATATTTAACACAACTACAGCAACACGCGTGAATTTATTTTAATATTTGAAAATAGAATACATTAGTTGGATACATATTTATATTTGCATAATAAATTAATTTAATTAAAGTTGGTTAAATGTAGTTTTACATTCAATGCACTTTTCAAAATAACAACTATTATAAGCAAAATGCCGTCCATAAACTAAATTAAAATGGCGCCCCATTCCATTTTTAGCATCAAGATTGTACGAGAATGTAAATTCATTACATACACTATAAAAAAACGAATGAATACAACAAAAACTCTTTATATGCGTATTATCTTATATGCCAGGGGTGTCAACTAATTTTTACGTAAGGTCTACTTTGGAGAAGAAAATCCTCTGCGATCTACTTTTTCTGAAATTAAGGACATTGTATATTAATAAGGATATTATACGCGGCTTAAGCGTCGGCCTATGACGTTGTGGGTCCCAGGCTCGAATCCAGGGTCTGGCAAATACACATATTGTTTTTCGATTTGTGTTTGAGTCAGAGAATGGTCCTAATAGGTTGAGCAAGTGGCTAACATCCATTTATCGTAAAAACAAAAAAAAATATGTTAATACAAACCTCCACTCTTTGGAGGCCCATATGATTATATTTGGATCGGATATGGTAAAGAGATATATAGTATAGAACATAATAGATATATTTTTAAACCAAAATAGAATCTTACGAAGAAAATTAAATACAGCGTTGTAAATAGAAAAAAATCGGTGTGTGTACTTATGTACGCGTATTGTATTGTATTGTATTTTAGTACGTTTAAGTAGGGTCTAGGACGATTTGGCACCGGACAACTGGACGCCACGGAATTCGAAAAAAAATAAACGTTAGGTACTTATAGATACTTTAAAAAAAATATTTCATATTATTATTTATACTTCAATGATTATATTATGATTTAATAGTTGGTAAGAATGTAAATATGCAGACGTAAACAATGATTTAATCGTGCATATGTTTAAGTTCCAACGAAAAAAGAGTTTTTTATTTAATATAAAGCCTTAGGCATGGTAATTCTCAATCCGCGATAAAGAATACAATATGTTAAGAGTAAAATGAATTCAAACTACCAAGTAGTAGATAGAAACTGATTAAAATACCTCGTCTACACGTGTTTACGACAGTGCGGCGTCAAATTGTCCGGAGGCCAGTCGTCCCATTCCCTTTAAGTAGTAATGTAAGGGAAATCATACCCTTACAGAATTATAAATACTTAAGTATTATATTTGAACCTAGCTTACTCAAAAATAACCAGAATCGACTTGGTTTACTATGCTTGTGAACCACTCAATTCTACTATCAAACTTGCGTTTGTATACAGCTGACTGATTCGCAGCTAACTTCATAATGTCGCGCACTTTCGTAACTGTGTGCGCGCGCAGCTCTCAATTTCATTTTCTACCAAACGCCCCAAAAGAAGTATTACTTCAAAAATATTTACAAAACTGTCCAAGCATACTCGGTTGTTAATAATTAGATAATTAAAAAGGTGTATAATAGAAATACGTATAATAAATAAAATCCCATTATATTTCCAAATTATGAATAAATAAATTATATATTTTTGGCGATCGACCTTATTGACACCCCTGTTATATACTGATGTTTACAGTTAGTAATCGTTGGCACTTTGACAACTCACAGGCAAAATGATTTTTTTCTACTAAACGTGTTCTCAAATATTGAATTATTCATTTTTTTTCATTTTTGTCGGCTCTTATAATGATATAACCTATGGGCAGTGAATGACCTGCCTACCCCTAATTTATGGCGATTTTTCATAAAGAAGATGCGCCCATTTCGTAGGAAGTAACAATATCTTACAAATATACGTATTTTTTTCAAAATCTAAGTGTAAAAAATCAATCTGAGGTTTTAAAAAAATCCTAGCAAAATAGTTATAGCTGAATTTTTAAAACGCAATGGTTATTTATGTATACTACAGACAGACTATCTCTGAACTTGTTAGAGCCGTCATGTACCTATATAAATGTGTCCGGAAATTTGTACGTATGCAGTTGGCCGTATCACACTTCACCGTAAAATGTTGTATCGGAAATATATGGTCGTATATTAAACACTATCCAACCTTTTTGGGTCGTATATTACTGAGATAAAATTCATGTCTAAGCAAAACACGGTTCTTTAAAAGTTCTCTAAATTTTGAAAATAGGGATTTTGAAGGGACATTATTGTCTGCAATGCTCTACGAACAACGCGTAATTTTTTCATCTCTTAACCGATAAAAAGGCTCACGGGGAACTGTGCTACGGTGAAATGTAATACGTACAATTTACATTTAACCGTATATAAAACCTCCACTGCCCACGGGATGTAAGTGTGCCATATTGTTATATTACAATACTGCATCTAAAATAAGTCGAAAACATTCTTTGTATGTATGCAATTCATAATTCCAAAAATTGTACAAATTCTAAAACTAAACTTATATAGTTATTTTGAGTGGAAAAATCAAATAATGGAGAGTAAAAAACATAAGAAATGCTTTTTTAGAATAAAATTGTATGTCTTGTCTCCATTCTCGAAGAATTCCGGAAATAAACTTACAATACGGTTAGCACGTGAAATAATTGCATTTAATTTGCATATCAATGCAAAAAAAATAATTGAAAAATGTAGAGGTCAAAAGAATGTAAAGTTTTATTACATTTTCACGAATTATTTATTATAACCTTATAAGATAAATGGATTTTTTTTTTCTATTCTGTGGTCAATAATAATATAATAGTTCAAATCTAACCGTCTAATATTTTCAACATTTTTTCAATCAATGTTTAGGTACACGACATGGCTTTTCACTTGCTTGACACAAATACCTAATCCCTGTTATATTCATCACTATTTTTAATATAATGTTTGATAATATGTACCTAATTCATTGTATTACTTTTATTTTACAAACAATCGCATTACCTACGTTTGATCTTCATAATTTGTTTCATGCCTACTTCAAGAATAGCAGCATAAACATAGATCTCTCCAACCAAACCGCCCCGTACCATATCCGGTCTTAATCAGGCATATCACGAGGCCATACGTTTGGATATAAAGCCAGTCAACACCAGTTGTTTACGCCTAGGAATGTATCAGTAGTAGTTACCCAAGATTGAGGTCGCCACACACTGAAGTGTTTTCAAGTGTGCACGGAAAACAGACAAAAATAAAATAATAAAATATAAATCAAACACTAATATAAAACTGCTAAATGATCTAAGCGAAGAATTTTGGTCTTTGTGGCGACCAGGTCGGATGGCTTAACAGCTGGTTGGACTGACTTGAGCAGCTCTTCACTTTCGGTACACATTTCAGGGTAGTCCTTGAGGATATGGTTTGCATATTGTATTTATCTGCCACGTGGACATGCTGGTCGGGTAATAAGTATATACTATAGGTTTGCAGTGAAGCCACCGTGTCTAGTCAGAGTGGTTACTTTAATATAAAACAAATAATTGTGCCTGCCCATGGTGGAGGTATCCCACTTTCTTTGCCAGGTCTTCTGCATCCAGCGTCATTACACGTATTATCCAGTTCATCATGAATCGTTTTTCATAATTAAGAAGGGGAGGTGGCGTAAGGTGAAACTCGCCGAAGAAGATATTAGTACACGAAACATCGTTTGGAAGGTGAGAAATATGCCTACATGCAATAAAAACATGCTAAAATGGCGGCCAAAAGGCAAAATCAACTATTTTCTTTCACTATTCCTTCCCTCAAGCAACTAAATACAAAAAAAAATCACCCATAATCAACTTGCTGGCATGACGTTGTACCATTGACGTCCCTAGGTAAAGTGTCGCCCCTAAGCAGATTTATAATGCTGTTCCCTTACATTTTTAGTTTCAAATTATCTGCAAATTCATTAGGCACCTACTTACATATTATGTTACTATTTATTTTTAGCTACATTAAATAGATGAAAACATAAAAAAAAAGTCTTTAAATTTACGTATACACTGAGAATTAGAGCATTTCCACGAAACCTACTCTTCAAATAGTGGTGGTTTTAGGTATGTATGTTATGTAGCGCTGATAATTTTGAAGCCTTATTATCCTTTATATTTATTTTAAACATTTGATGACTGCATAAAGTATTTTTGTTACATAAAATAGTATTCTTTTAAACCTCTCGCTCTAATGTTTTAGAATATAGTCATATTTCGGTACATGAATGTGCAGTGGTGTTAAGATTTTTTACATTTATTAATTTTTAATCGCATTTATGAAACCATTAGTATAATTTATTATGAGATAATTTTATTAAAATATTTACGATAAAAAATTATATTCATAATCTCTGTGATCCCAAATTTGACAAGAATTAGGCATTTTATTATTCAAAAAATCGGCAAGATTAAAACATTTGAAGATAATTCTATAGATAGTCATTATAAGCTATGTCTTTGACCATTTATTTGACACAACATCCTACGAATAATGATTGCTTTATAATAATTATTGACCTAAGAATAAGGTAGTGTTTTTTTGAAATACGCCATTTCTTTTGGCATTCCCCAGTGGTTAAGCTACAACATACGGCCGTAGCCATAAATTGACAAACTATAATTAAAGTAGGGAGTAAAATTATGTTAACGCGCGTGTTTGAACATGTACCTAACCGAATTTTTTTTTATTTTTTTTTTAAACGGTACAGGTTCAAACACGAGCCACTGCTCATAAAAGTTGTAGTGTTTGTATTCGTTGCTTCATTCGCCGCCCTTTATAATGTGCCGCAACATCTGCAGCGCACGACCTGCCTACACCCACGGGACATCACTGCGTTTTACGTAGGTATAGTATTAATTGTAGCTCGAACGCCACCGTTTTTGCAATGTTGAAAGTTGTCAAATAAACTGCATGTTACTTGACATTTTTTAAACGCGTTTTCCTTTAAATAATACATGTTTTTGGGCTATTATGTATTTCAAAACTTCGTATCATAAGAATAATACGACAGTGTTTACATCGATACAAAGAAAAATGGAAGTTTGAAATATTTATAAGCTGAAACAAACATGTTATTCTTATGAATAATAATAAAAAAAACACAAAATTATAATATGTTTATGGAGCTACAAGGTCTATTAATTTAAATTGTACTCTACTACTAATCAAGTCTGAAACCATATATTATTTTAATATATCCAAGAAAGAGCAAAACAGCGTAATATGAACTTTATTACTACATAGATAGATCGTTAAAAAACAAGCTCTCGTGTAAGTAAAAAAGTGGTAATATTTAAATTGTTTCAAACACATTAGAATAGTGACGTCCCTAGACAAAATGCCGCCCCTAGGCAGCGCCAAAATACCGCCCATTTTTATACAGTAATTTACAACGTTTTTAATAGCTCGTATTCTTGTTTGTCCGGTGGTTGTTTGTACAGTACAAATCTTGCAATCGATTTTTAACTAACTTTCCGACTAGCTAGACATTTGAAACTTTTAGAATATATCAAATAATACATATATGCCAATGTATTATTTTAATACTTTTAGCCATCTTTAAGCAGAATTGAATTCATGTTCAGTTAATTCTGTGTTGTATGATTCGGAAAAAACGTTAAAAATAGTATTTACTACTCACTAAATTATTGTTTGCTAAATGGATCCTAGCAACTAAATTATTAATATATACGTGCGTTACTATGGAAATCAATATGAAATCTCAAAATGACATTTCTGTATTCTATAATATTTATTCAGTATTTCTATCAAGTACAATAAAAAGTTTTTATTAATACATAGGATTGTCAAGTTTGTATGATTCAACAGAAAATTTAAAAACGTGGTAGGTATATAAAAGTTCGTTTTTTCTTGTAATTATTTTATCATCCTTTCATGACTCCAATATCTAAGAAACGTGTTGTATGGATACATTACTAACAAAATATATACCACTAAATCTAATTTAAATGCCATCCTACTTCAATAGACAATATTGGGAGTCCACAGTTTCAGATACATTTAAAAATACACCTGACAACATTCAAAACTTGCGAATAAATGGCAATAATATCTGGATAAATGAATTAGGTACTTGAGTACATGTACTTACCTATAATTCAAATATAATCCGAAAAACTGCACGTTTGATTTTTGGTCATCAAGGACGTGACGTCTAAGGACAGTGGAAGTAAACTAGACATCGCGAACCCGACGAAAAAAGAATACAGTTCTGTTAAACCTTTTATGTTTATTAATACACTCTGTTTCCATTCAGTGAGGTGAATTTTTTAATGGAAAGATATTTCCGTTGTTACTAAGTTTAGGTACCTATTTATATTTATATATATAATATATAACTAATGATTGTCCACGATTTGCCGCCCTTCGAGAAACTGCCGCCCCCAAGCGACGATCAATTTGCCTACCCCCACGGGACGTTACTGCATTAGAAATATAAATAATCGAAAAAATATTGCTACTGGGGAACACATAATTAATGAAAACTAATTTTATCCTACAGGGTACAGATCTCGATTGTGGAAAACTATGGGATAAACTTAACACGTGTTAAATAATATATTATTTTCAATAGTCACGTCTGTCTCATAAAATATTCATTAAAGTTTACCACGTAAGCATAACACGCATTCAATATTTTATGAGAGTCGACACGCTTTGTGTCGCTTGGTTTTACGGACTTAAGTAATAAAGCCAACCCTGCTTCAAAACTGCAACCGCACCCGATAGGGTAAGCTATTTCTCATTAATCATTACTCAGTAAACTCAGTCAAATCTCACTTGAGAGCGTGGCGACCTCAGTCTTGGGTATCTGCTCCTGAGATATTACCAGGCATAAAAAAACTGCTGATGCTTGACGTCAAAACATAGGGCTTGGTGATACGCTCGATTAAGACCGAGTATGGGACGGACGGGTTGATTTGGAGGGGTATTTGTGTTAGTTCCCATTAATTTTGTGCTCCCGGATCGGTACCAAGTACGACTCGAATCTGCAACCATATAAATCTGGTTCAAGTGCTTTCCCAATTAAGTCATCTGCACCATACTTTATCACAACTAAATTAACCAATAACAATTCTCGTTATCAAAAATGTTTACCATGTTATCAAATTTCGATAATATCTTTTTTAACACTACAACAACCCATGACGCCCAATGAGAGTAGGGTGGTGAACTGATAATATAGTAATAGAAGTAAAACAACCACACAAATACACAGGTTTTGAGAAGATCACGAAAATGTATTGTAATCTTACCGGGAAACGATCCCGAAACCGCCGATAGCCGCCTCGGATGCACAGATATTCATTAATAAGGTCATGAGTAGGTATGATGCACGTATTTAAATAGGTAAAATACACCGACCAGGATCGGATGCATGCGGGTCCTAGTTACTTGTAAATTATTCGTAAAACATTTCACCGTGGCACAGTTCGCCGTTAGCTTTCTATCGGAGAGAGATGACCGTATACTTTACGGTCTCCAATTTTATTAGATTCAATATGAACATTAATTCAATGTTCATAGCCGATTTTGGGAAAAAATCATGAATTCAAGAATGAAAACCTAACCTATTGTTTGCTGCTGGCTTCCCGTAAAGTGTAAACCGACAAGAACCGTGTTTTATTTAGACGTGAATTTTATGTACTATACGACTCAAAGAGGTTGGAGGGTCTTTAATATACGGCTATATATTTCACGATGAAGTTAGATACGCCGAACTGCATACGTACAAGTTTCCGGACACGGCGGGTCTTATCCAGCACCAATATTTTTTTCAAAAAAATCAGAATAATTTATATAATATTAAGTATTATGTAAATTGTTTATTGCTACTAAATAAGTCTGAGTCAATATAATTAATATTGTTATTAAATATCTAAGAAAGAAAAATAATTACAAGATAAAAAGAACTTTTTATATACAACGTTTTTAAATTTTCTGTTCAATTATTATGCTCAAACTTGTACTTGATATGGAGTAGATAAAAAACAAACAAATATAGAATACTGAAATGTCATTTTGATTTCCATAGTAACGCACGTATAATATATTAATAATTTAGTTGCTAGGACCACCATCTTAGCAAGCAATAATAGTGGATTGGATTACGGATTTCTTCCGAAATAACTTTTCATATATTAAAACCTTATTAATAAAACAGAATTAACTGAAAATGAATTCAATTCTACTTAAAGATGGCTGAAAGTAATAAAAAGTGCATTGGCATCGTGTTCTGATATATTCTTAAAGTTTTAAATGTCTAGCTAGTCGGGAAGTTAGTTAAAAATCGATTGCAAGATTTGTACTCGATAAACAACCATCGGACAAATAAGAATACGAGCTAATAAAAACGTTGTAAAAATCATTTAGATTGTAATATCAGATCGTAAAAATTTATTAAAATACACCAATTAACAATTAATCTAACCCGTTTGTAAGAAAAAATGACAAGATTAATTTTGTTTATCACAACATTTCAGGCTACCGCAAAAGCATTTTTTTTTAACAAGAGTTGTAACAATGAATATTCATATTCATTATCTTATAATCCACTAACACAATCACTCTTTATGACATGATCTTTTATTTGCATATAATAAATATACACAATGGACATCGTATCCATAATTTTAGTCTCGTAAAGTCATGTCATAAAAGAATCGAATGACGAAGAGGGCGCATAGATATTTATATGATTAGACTTTTATTACTCTTGCTAGGTGTATGAATAATGGATTACATATGTTTAGTATGTAACGACTTATAACAATTAATCTGCTTGTGTCGGTATTTTCTCATGAATAAAGATTAGATTTTGAGTTTATTGTGTCATTTTTTTTAAATAAGACAACATCATCATCATAGGTGACCAGCGCTCAAAATGAAAAAGTTTACGAACCGAAACGCTCAATTTCTTCTTCTTCTTTTTTTCTTTCGACCATGTCCGATCCTAATAGGATCATATGGGCCTCCATAGAGTAGAGGTTTGTATTGACAGATTTTGTTTTTACGAGAAATGGATGTCAGCCAGTTGCTCAACCTATTAGGTCCATACCATGAGACACACAAATTGAAAAACAATATGTGTACTTGCCAGACCCAGGATTCGAACCTGGGACCCACGGCGTTATAGTCCAACGCTTAAGCCGCGCGGCCACCGTGGGCGACAATTTACTGAAGATATTTACATAGGTATCCGATTTTATGTGTATTTTATAAAAATAAGTGTGTTAGTTTGTTATATTACCTATTAGACGAAAGACGGTGCCATCCGAAATCATACCATTTAAAAAATCATCAACTTTCGAGAAACCCCAATTGGGAAACTGTTAGGCCATCCGCTCACATGTATACTCAAAAAAGACAAGACTAAAACTCCAGTATCCAGCTAATGTATTTCAATTTCGCTGACGGCAAAACTGGAATCTCTCAGTTTCAAAATGTCCGCGACCGAAACCGAGGAGACGTGACTTGATAGTCTCCCAGTTTCCAGTCACCCATAAAACAGTGGTACCAATATTAGTAGATTCGATGAAAAATCATATTTTCTTCCCAAAATTGGTAGCACTGAACTGAATTAATCAAGCAATAACAAGTCAAGACGCCAAAAGTTAAAGATGGGCAAACCGATTTTTAATTTAAAATATGTGGCAGATGTTGAGAAATACTCCTGCATGTACAATTACAGGTTGCCAGAATATTCCCGTAAAGATATTATGGAAAAGCTTAGAATGAAGTAGGACAGACAGTGGATTTGACAGTTTGAGGTTATGAGAGTATTAGGTTTCAGTAGCCATGTGTGCAAAGCATCAGTCACTGGGGGAGGGGGGGGGGGGTTTATGAGTTCCATCAGCAACCAGATTGTCGGATTTTAGTTTCTGCGTGAACGGATGGCCTTATTGCAACAGCTCTGAATTTATCTTTGTATGCTTATCAAGTGTTAATAAGCATGCATAATGAATGGCTGAAAATGCATTTGATAAAGATTTGTTTTTTCGCACCATTGTTCATATCAATCTAATCCAGTGTTTCCCCAATGTGTGGTACGCGTACCCCCTGGGTACGGGAAGAGTTTGATGGGGGTACGCGCTGCACCGGGCTTTGGCTGCGCCTGGTGCAACAAGCATTAATACGAACTTAATACTACATCCATGCTAGAAGGTTTATCGCATGCGGAAGAAGAGCAATTGTTGGAATTAGCTTTAGACGAATTCTCGAAAAATAAATATAAAGAGTGTACTTTAACATCATTCTGGCTGCAAATGCAACATGTGTATCCAGTTTAACAGAGAAATTCCTGAAATACAACTTGCCTTTTCCAACTTCATAATATCTATGTGAAGTTGCTTTTTCAGCATTTCTAGACATAAAATCAAAAAAAGGTACATTTTGAATGTGGAACCGCATCTCAGATTAAAATTAACAACCAGGGAACCAAATTATGATGATCTGTCCCAGCATAAACAATTTCTTCCTTCTCGTTGATTACAATGAATGTTATTTATAATATTTATTTATATTAATTTATTATGAATGAATTTTATTTTTAATTTATTATTATTTTGTTTATGTACTAAAAAAATCGGTGTGTGTACTTATGTACGCGCGTTAGAAGTTATACTTCTTTGGCGTAACAAAACAAAAATATTATTGCAGAATGTACCTACTTTGGAAGAAAAAATCTCAAACCTATGTTTGTAAAATTTAGCAAACCGCTATTTCGACCATCTTTGCTTAAACAGATGACTGAACAACTATTTTCATTAACAATAATAATTTACTACAAATCAAAAGTAAAACCAGGGCTCGAAATGGACCGGAACGCACCGGAGCGCCGTTCCGATTAATACAATCTCGTAGGAAAATAATTTGACCGTCTGAGCTAGATCGGCCATAAAACAAAAAAACCTAACACTTATTTTAGATAACTATGCTAATATTTTCGTAAAATCATCGAGCGCTCCGGTTCGTAAAATTTTCCATTTCGAGCGCTGAGTAAAACATAACCTATGCCCTATTTAATGGTTTAATTGAAACGTGATATTGGCTTTTGTGATGAAACGTAATAATTATTATTGTCTTTAATTATTATAAACCGCTAATAAATAAATTGACATCTGATATATACGACAAATATTATCCTAAACTGTAAAAATATGTATTTTTGTGTATGAAGTGTCTAAATATTGTAAATTTACAACATCCCATTGTTTGAATTATTTACCAACTCAACATTCACAAAATTTATTTATTTATTGACATATAATTTTACTCATAAATAAAAGTTGCAACATTCAATCTTTACCCAACCGGCCCAAGCCACAGTCCTCAATATCACAGCTGAAAATTACAAACCTCCAGCATTTAGAACACCCGAACGTCGCCGCGCAAAATAAATTATGTTGCATCGGCGGGCAAAACTTCCGTCCCACGCCAAATTAACGCGTTACATTTGCGCGCGCCACTTCGTCCCACGCCAAAAATACACTCTGACCTGTTTTCCCAAACGCGCCTAAAGAAGTATAACTTCGAAAAAAAGGAAAAAATAAATACATTTTGATTGTTATTAAAGTATATGCAATTTTTTTGACGAGGGGTACCTACTCAATGTTACGAAAATTATAGAAGGGGTACACAGATGTCGAAAGTTTGGGAAACACTGAGTCTGATGAACTGGATTGGAATGTATCTTTATTACTCATTGTTTCAAACTTCATTCTAACGGATATTAATTATCGTCTGAGAATGCCATACGTAATATCAATGTTTGTTTTATATATTCTTAATCAAAATAGATTTTCAAATCAGTTTTTAACTCAACCTTAAAGAAGGACGCATCGACTGCATTCAATTAATGTAACAAATCAGATTGTTAACAAGTATTGTCTAAAACATAATCTATTATATATAATATACATATATTACATTCTAATAAGGCCAGTTTAAATTTGAAAATGAACCCGCCGTCCCATAACAAAACGTTGATCTAGAGCCGCGACATTCCGAGCCGTAATGTATTCAATTTCAAAGACATAATAATTATTCATTTCGCTAGTACATAGTAGTAAAATGAAACTATATAAACTATTCAATTTATTTGACACGACAAAACGATGTATGCATATTATATATGCACAACATTTAATAAGAATTTTCCCAATCAATTATAATAGTAAGACGTATTGTTTTCAAAAAGAAACTGAACCGGAAACAACGTTGACCTCAAAGCTAAGTATTCAACCAGAACATGCGCATTTTCTCTCTATTAAGTAGTAGTTACTTATAACGTCGACAGCACAACATCGTTAAATACTTACACATATATGTTACTTACCTATTGTCAAGATTTACTTCAATTCGATCATTTGATAAGGTCATACCATGGCCCCCACACCCTGAAGCGGGCCACCAGGCCACTATGTTTGGCGCCCCCAACCTATCTCTAAGGTTAAGGGCAGTGTGATGTTCTACAGTAGTGTTTCCCAAATGACATACCCGCGGAACTCCAGGGTTCCGTATAAAATAAAGGATATAATGTAGATTTTTAGCGATTTTTTTAAATAAATCCGCTTGAATTGTCGGCAATCAGCATCATATTTTGAAGCTCTGATCGGGACCCCTTTTGTGATAGCTAAGTAACATGTGAACCTTCGCTATGTTGGATAAATAGTTATTTTTATTAGTCAGGAAACACACAAAAAGTAATTATAAAATAAAATTTTATTCGTCTTATAGAACCGCAGGCGATTTTTTTTACTATTGAGCAAATTTGTGGTGTGTGTATATCTCGCTTAACTGGTTGACCTGCCACGCCGGGCCCCTCCTAAGCCCGGTCCCCCAGGCTAGAGGCCTGGCTAGAGGCCATGAGTCATACGCAATGTTCTCTGTAAGGTGTGTGCGTGACCACCTACCAGAATGTCTCCGCACATTTTGTTTTCATCCCCCGCACAGTCCTCACACAAAAATATTATAAAAGAAAGTTTCCTTTACCAGATTTTAGTTTTGCTCGAATACACGAAACCATCACATGCACAATTCTTCGACTCATTTTTCGGAAGGCTAAAGTCAAGTGCGACTAACGCGAGCACGCAAGTGAAATTTTACGTCGAGCGGGATAACTGTATCCATCCCATTCTGTCGCGTGCCAAAGTATATGAAAATATAATACGTATTTTAGCGTTTATCAATGACCATCTATGTGCCGGGTCATCTACATTTCTTAGTCTTTGACATGATTTAACTTGCAAGAAACATTGTCAGTACAGTCTCATAGTAGTCTTTATTATGAAAACATCTCACGGTAAAAGTTTTCGTGCCAAAAAGCAATGTTTTTAACTTAAGGGTCCACATGCTCAGCGTAGGTCAAAATTGAGCTTTTATGGTATTTTCAGAGCATAACCCTGACGTTTGTCATTGTAGGCAATCTATTTATAAAATTGTGAAGCCTTATTATCCTTTATATTTATTTTAAACATTTGATGACTGCATAAAGTATTTTTATTACATAAAATAGTATTCTTTTAAACCTCTCGCTCTAATGTTTTAGAATATAGTCATATTTCAGTACATCCATGTGCAGTGGTGTTAAGATTCTTTAGATTTATTATTTTTTAAACGCATTTATAAAACCATTAGTAAAATTAATGTTAACATTATATAGTGACATATTTACGATAAAAAATATATTTTATAATCTTTGTGATCCCAAATTTGACAAGAATTAGGCATTTTATTATTCAAAAAATGGGCACGATTAACACATTTGAAGATAATTCTAAAGACACTGATTATAAGCTATGTCTTTGGTTTTAATATATTTTCTCCTAAGTGTTTTCAAAAATTATGTATGTTCAAAAATTAGAATGTTACATTCTTAAATCTTGTGAATTATTCGTTAAATATAAAAAGTAATTAATTAAAAAATATTAGCAAGTTCAAGGAAGCTACAACACTCAAATATCTTGGAGTGGTCTGTGACGTCGATTAGTAATTAAAGTAATACACACTTTGATTTAAAATACAAAACGCGGTAGCCAATGGTAGCTCAATTTAGAAAACTCTTCAGGGAGTATTATAAGAGCCATTAGTTAAAATTTCTCGTTTTTTAAATTAGTTAAATTAGTTAAAATTAGTGGCATTGCCCCCATATCCTGAAGCGGGCCCCCTACCTATCGCTAAGGTTAAGAGCCGTGTAATGTGCTACAATAGTGATCCCCAAATGGTACTCTGCGGAAATGCAGGCTTTTGGCATTTTTAAATAAATCTACTTGAATTGTCGGCACGATATTATGAAGCAATGATCGCGACCCCCCTTTGTGATAGCCAAGTAACATGCGGCCAATGACATTAATATGGACGAATCATCTGGAAAAGAAAATGACACTCACTTTATTGTCGGGTCTGCCGAATGGAATAATCTGTTCTAACGCCATTACAATAAAGGTGATATTGCTATAAATTCCTGATGCTTTTTGTTGGGTCTGCCGAATGGTTCGGTTCGAACGGGTTCGCTCAAATGAACATTGACATTAGAAACACTGCTCTAACGCCATTACAATAAAGGTCATATTGCTATAAATTCCCGATGCGTGATATCGCATAATGGAATAGTGCGTGACGTCTACCTGTACATGCGAATGCGCGACTTTACTTGCTAGCTATTGTATTGAGTGCGTCGTCCATTAATAATGTCATTGCATGCGGCCTATAGCCATATTGGATAAATAGTCGTTATATCAGCCAGGAAGTACACTAAAAATAATTATAAAATAAAACTCCATTCGTAAAATAGCACCGCAGAAGACTTTTTTACTATTAGCGCGAATTTGTAGTGTGTGTTTATCTCGCTTAAGTGATCGACCCGCCACGCTGGGCCCCTTCTAGCCCGGGCCACCAGGATCTAGCCCTGTCAGCCCCCCCTTTGTGGGGGCATGCATAGTGGTCTATGGTCTGTGTGCTTGAGCGCGAAACCCGAGAGATGCAGGTTCGATTACCTCGGTGTGTTTTACTTTTTTTCAAAAAAAAAAAATCTAATGGTTTTAATATATTTTCTCAGAAGTGTTTTCAAAAAATATGTATGTTCAAAAATAGATATCTAAGACAAGAATCGTTGGAGGAATCTTAGGGATGCGAGGTATAATTAAGAGTTCTGTACGGAGCCTAAAAGGTCAAGTGAGAGCGGAGTTATTATTATTTTATGGTTAGTAAAAAAAAAAAAAACTTTAAAACATAATATATACTTACTTATATAATACATTTTTTTACGTGAATTAATTATTAAATCAAGGGCATGATTACTTTTTAGTATAATTTTTATACTTATCGTGTTTCATTTGCATGAAAAACTTGATCAGATTAATTATTGATATTGGTAAATTCAAATATAAGTATATTATTTCACAATATACACAGATAGTTGACACTTGCAAGTTTGTTAACTAAATTATTCATGATTTGCAATGAAGATTATATACGAGAATCATTGGTAAAGTTAAACGAAACATTGGGAAATAAGGTAGAATATATCATCACGATCGTATATGGGCATTGTTGAAGAATGTTGAAGAAGGAAATATGGGTTCCCATCTGCGTGAAGAAACAAGTAGACTATCAGGCCAAAATGCCAGTCCTGACGTAAGGGAACCATAACCATCACTATAAAATCTTATCACTCCTTTTGGTACTGTCTTCTGGTTACTCCTACTAGGATGAAAAGCACTCAGGCAGCAAGATTAGGGATTCCAATCCCGGGATCCCGAGCTATTTTCAATACCTATGAATCCCGGGATTGATAAACATAATCCCGATACTTTCTGGATTGAATTTTTTATCAATTTTTATGGAAAATAAAATAAAAACGAAAATATAACAGAAAAAATACTTTTAATAACAAATAACTACATTAGAAATAAACTGAGTTTGAATGAAGTTTGATTTATACTTATGTGTAAGTTGCCGATTCATTTTATTTTTTCACATAAATTAATAAAATTGAGAAAGATTGGAAAAAACAATGCTTAGCACTATTAATAAAGTAATTCCACCATGATCTCATACGTTTTACGGCAGTCTCATATTTGGCTGACTAATTAGATTAATGAAGCGGAAAGGCCATAAGTACACCATGATTTGCTTTACTATTTTAAATCTCGCTAACCCATTCATTAAGTCTTTACTATCAGAAACAGCAATCTCATATTAAATTCACATTATTATTTATATTACAATATTATTTACTCCATTAAACTTGGTATGTATTTCCAAGATTGAACTTATACAATATTAACAATAAATGTCTTAAATAGTATATATTATACTAGATTTAATTTAATTACCTAACCGATTTTTTTAAACGGTATAACTTCAATTATAGTTTGTCAATTTATGGCTACGGCCGTATGTTGTAGCTTAACCACTGGGGAATGCCAAAAGAAATGGCGTATTTCAAAAAAACACTACCTTATTCTTAGGTCAATAATTATTATAAAGCAATCATTATTCGTAGGATGTTTATCACACTTGAATGGTCAAAGACATAGCTTATAATCAGTATCTTTAGAATTATCTTCAAATGTGTTAATCTTGCCCATTTTTTGAATAATAAAATGCCTAATTCTTGTCAAATTTGGGATCACAGAGATTATCAATATAATTTTTTATCGTAAATATTTCACTATAATAATGTCAATATAAATTATACTGATGGTTTTATAAATGCGTTTAAAAATCAATAAATATAAAAAATATTAACACCACTGCACATTTATGTACTGAAATATGACTATATTCTAAAACATTAGAGCGAGAGGTTTAAAAGAATACTATTTTATGTAATAAAAATACTGTATGCAGTCATCAAATGTTTATATAAAGGATAATAAATTATATAAAGGATAATAAGGCTTAAAAATTATATTAATAGATTATCTACAACGTTTAAGGTATGTCCAGGATCTTGCTATGAAAATAGAACAAAAGCTCCATTTTGACCTACGCTGAGCATTTTCCCCCTTAACAATGGAAAAAAATGCCAATTGTCAAATTTTAATCCCGAAATCCCGGGATCAGAATTATGGCTCGGGATTGGATTCCCTAAGCAGGATTCTAAATTGTGTAAATCTAGTATGCATTATTAAAAATATAATATATTATATTCAATTACGAAAACTGAATCTAATTTTGATGCCAAAAGTTGGTATGCCTCGAAATCATGTTGTGAAGTCCTAATTGCATTTTAATGTTTGACATGCTCTCTAAAATCAGGCATAATGCTAATTTATTTGTGCTTTATATGCATGTTCTATATATCGGATACCATGTTTTGTATGGTCACCCGAATGACCCTTTTTTTTCAAACAAATGGTTTTATTTGGTGGTTTATAATGCAACATATTTTACACGAAAAACAATTTTAGTGAAGTTGTCTTGCTATCACCAACTACAGTGGAATGGCAATTAATTGTAACAGTAAGCATTGTTTTAAGACAATTATTCTATACAACGTAATAGCAAAGCCGTGTTATTCCTAATTTGAATTTAAATAAATTGATTTGAAAGTAACTGCGGTCAAGGATAAATTAAACACACTTAAATGTTAAAAAAAAAACTTGATACAAATATACCTGTATGTAAATAGGTACAGGTAATGATGAATGCAGTTTTTATATTTCATACGTATATATTATAAGAGACATATTAATAAACAGGTTAGCGGGTGCAATCAATGTTGCATAATATTTTTCAAAAATGGAATTAAAAAATACTATTATTATTTTATTGTTATTCCAAAAGCTGTTTGAATAAATAATATTAATAATAATTAAGTAATGTTTCCCCTTCAAAACAACAATGAAATCATAATATCATATTAACATTAAATAAACACGCTTTTTATATTTTCACGACTCAATTCCCATGGATATGTTTGGTAGAAAGGATAGGGTCTATCATCCGGACAATTTATGATATATACTTACTCGAATTCCAGTAATTTTAACTATTGTTTTGTATGTGTATTTTTTGAGACACACGCGATTATTTTTTTATCGTAATAGATTCTTCGGTTTCCACCGCGTGTACTTCTTTCTTCTTTCCTCGACGTTTCAGGCTCGTTACAGAGGCCATTATTAAGAGATATGTGTTATGGTGAATGAATGGGTATATCGACTAAAACGCTATACGATGTCAGCAATTGCCGAGCAGTCAACGAACACAGGATACAAAGTTGACTTCGAAACCAAGATACTGGGTTGGAATAAGGGATATTATTCTCACGATTAGTAAACGAGGCCATTAAAATTTATAGAAACCATGAAAATATTAATAGGCTTTGGGAACTGTCGCAACGATTGACACATTACTCTGAGCAACGTTTTCTCTTAGCTAATCTGATTACTTTTGACATTATTAGATCAGCGTTTGCATTCATACATCTACACACAGAACAGATAATAAATAGAATTCCGATAGGCTATATTCAATACACTACATTTTGATGTAGGGTTTTGAATGTGGGTGTCCTACAAAAATGAATCACGCATTATGCACGTGCAATAGTGTGATTAATGCACCAATATTAATCGAGTGTCAATGCATAAACCGAGAGCAGTTGTCAGTCTTCGATGTATGACGTATTCTTGACACGTATTTAAGTTTATCCCGGATTTTTCCATACTTGTGATCAGTTGCCTACTACTCCTTACCCGTTACGTATTTCAGTTCCCATTATTTCTGAGTCCCCTGCACCTACACTACACTTCATCATAGCATTCAATGCCTCTGCAATGATTTAAAGCCAGAAACGTCTAGGAAAGAATGAAGAAGTATACGCGGTGGAAGCCCAAGATTTTATTACGATATTGTTTAATTATTTTTCTAATATATGTGTTTCAGAAATTTATCAAAATTGTGTATTTTCCTAATACACGGGTGATTGAATGCATTCAAGGCTACATAATAAAAAATAATAGATGCAGTAATTAAAAAATATTCGAAGCCATAAAATAAAATGAAATAAGGCGCATATGCCATAAATACAAATTGGACAAATAATTTCATCAATTCAACGGTATTCGGGTCATCAAAATTGAAAAAAAATCAAAATGTGGGCTGGCCATGCCCAAAGTACAGATCTAGATGGACCAGACAGGCAAACTTTCGAAATTATATACTATAACTGGAGAAATAGGCATAATATAGGCCGAAACTGATAGGAATGTCACGAATCAGCCGTTCATTGGCTAACAATAACTTAAATATGCGTAAAAAACTTGCGCACGACACATCATTAAGAACACAATAATGCACAAGCCTGATTAATAACCTATAAATCTTGAGTTTCTTCTGAGTTTCTTGCTTGCCCATGCGTTGAAGTCATTTTCGCCATTACTGGAAGTTTCACTTTGTTTGTAGGTAGGTACGCTCTACGTTACATCGACAGAACAGATAAATAAATATAATTCAGATAGGTTATCAGGGTTTTGAATGTGTGACTGCCCTACGAAAATGAAACACACATTATAGACGTGGAATAGTGTGTGTTTCAACATTCAAATACACCAATATTAAATGAGCGTCGGTTCATTAACCGAGAGCAATTGTCAGAACGGAGGACAAGCTTATAATGACGTATTCTTGACACGTGTTTAAGTTTATCCCATATTCTTCCACACTCAAGATCGGTCGCCTTTTACCCCACACCCGTTAGGTACTTCAGTTCTCATTAATGCTGCGTTCCCTGGTTACATCCCAATTATGAACAATAAATTTCTTAATATTAGATCATAATATAAAGCTCTAAAGTAATAATTTGGTTAATGTGAATACTCTACCTACCAGAGGCACCTAGCGGAAAACAAAATGGAAATTCAGTAAAGTATCCCATCTATTATTACATAATAATTTGTGGTCATTTTATGACAAACTCATGAAAAAGAAAATGTAAATTATCAAAAAACGTCTAAAATTGCAAGCTTGTATGTGTAGTATTCACAGGGAACTCAGAAATAATAGGAACTGAAATACCTAACGGGTAAGGAGTAGCAGGTAACCGATCTCGAGAAAGGAATAATCCAGGATAAATTTAAACACGTGTCAAGAATACGCATACGTCGAATACTAACAACTGCTCTCGGTTTATGCATTAATGTTGCACGTGCATAATACGTGCTTCATTTTCGTAGGACACTCTCACATTCAAAACCCTGTATCAAAATGTAGCGTATTGAATATAGCCTATCGAAATTCTATTTATTATCTGTTCTGTGAGTATTCACCCTAATTCACGGTTTTCTCGTAGGAACATTATCCAACTTTTTACTTTTTTATCTGAATTTGACATGAGTGTTCGTTTAAAGTATCTTTTTTTATTATAGTAAGAATTGTATATAAGTATCTAATGTATTGTAATTAATTATTCATAAACTATATAATAAATGTACTCGGTCAAAACCAAATGCCGCCTATTTGACGCTTGCATTCTGACGGTGCTGCTTTACGGTAGCGAATCATGGCACCTTACGAAAGCTCAGAGCAACCGTATACTGAGATTCGAAAACAAATGTTTGCGACGAATACTGGGTGTGCGATGACTTTAGGAGCAACGAGGAGATAAGAGAACGTACCAAGCAGCCTCTCATCACGCTGAAAGTGAAGAGGCGACATTGGACCTGGCACGGCCACGTGCTGCGGATGTCAGAAGAGAACCTCAACCTGGCTTGCCTGTTCTTCAAGCCGACCGGATTCCGGCTTCCCGGAAGGCCGCTAAATACTATCTACAGAGTGTATACGGCGGAGCTACGGGACGCTGGTTTGACCTGGAACAAAGCAAGAAGACTCGCGAGCGACAGAGATTCTTGGAGGCGCCGCGTGGTGTCCATATACCTCAATTAAGGGGCGGATATGGCCAAAGAAGAATAAGTTCGTTTAAAGTATCTTTTTTTATTATAGTAAGAATATTGTATATAAGTGTAGGGTGAATACCCTACCATCCAGCATGATTTAGCAGGAAACCATTAATTTATAATTACAATGTATCTTGCAACATAATATTGTTAAAATTGCAAAACAAGCGATTTATGTGAGTCAATCAAAATTCAACAGAAAGCTCATTTAGCAAAATAATATAATAATTCAATTAATCAATAATATCGCAAATTAAGAAATAATGCTGTGTAAGTTTACCACAAAAGTTGTTTGTATGAAAATCAATCTTGCTCAATTATTAAAACTGCATAATTGTTCAAATTAAAATAAAATGTTTATAATTTACGAAATGAATCATGCATTGCACAATAAACCTCATAAGTATGATTATTAAAAATATTCAAGTAGTTTATAGCAGCATTTTCTATTGTATCGAATCAATATAAAACACTCAGTAGAAGAAAGCAACATAGTCATTCAGCTATCAAAGATTTAACCGTAAGGTTATCGTTTTTCTTCGCCCGATCGAACATCGTAATCCATTAGAACGCATACTCGTGATTTCACCCATCTAAATTATAATAATTAAATCAATATTTATTTGGAAGGAGATAATAAAACCAGGGTTCATTTCATTCACTCACCAAATCCTGAGTTATTCATTTGGGAGTCAAACCAACCTACCCTGCCTGTTCTTTATTTCATCTCCTAGCCAAATAAGTATCTAATGTATTGTAATTAATTATTCATAAAACATTGTTCAAGTTATTAGTATTTCTCTGGCGTACGCGCATATTCAAAGCTTCTTTTTAATGTCCAATATGAAACAAATCGAAGCATTAGCTCGAAGGTTAATACGTTTTCAATTATGTAGATTAATCTTTGATGGCAAAGATTTTTTAAATCATTTAACGACTAGACATTTAAATAAATGATACGGTACTAAGAATTTTATATTATCAGTAGATTATATTTATTATCTAAGCTAATTTAGTATCCGTCGATATGCTTAATTAGACTAGTTCACTAGTATATTAATTAGTCGAAGTTTAAGAATAATTTTATTGCATTCTTTTCCAACGAACGAAAAAAAAAGATTGACAATACTTAATTAGTTAGTCAAAATAAAACAGTATTATAATAACAATCAGAGATTCACAACTAGTTCTTCGTAACCGATTAGGAAGTGTGATTTTTTTACGGACAGTAATATTCTTATCAATTCAAATCATCAAGATTTCCCAACTAAAATGGGCTAGTTTGAATATAGTTAAATCAGTTAGAGTCTTTAAGTAGAGTCTACTTCAAAGAGAAATGAGCTTAAGCTGATACTGAGGCTAAGAACAGGACACACGATGGAATAAAGATTGAATGTCTTTCATGGGAAGAAGCGATTCGCAGCTTTGCGATGAATGTAATGTGATGTTTTGGAGGACATTGTACATATAGCAGTACAAATCACTAAATATGAACGACACAGAGTACAGCTGCGAATTGCGGATATCTTTGAGAATGTCGACTTGAAAGGTGCCCTGGCGGTGGGTAAGGCGGAAGAGCTTGGCAAAATTGTAAAGTTCTTTAACAGATTTGGAGTGAGGACCTAATCGGCGGACCCCTTCTAGAAGAGAAGAGGCGATATGACAGCAGCGAGTCGCAGTCAAAGCCTCGGTAAAATCATAAAAAAAAAAAAAAAAAAACTGGGGACGACGACTTGGGGTGACTATTCAACATTTTTTGTATTACTTTTCAAAACTTTTGTAGCGTAGCTCTTTCATGCATCGAGAAAAAATGTTCTTCAAACAAGCGCAAACATCTTATTGCAAGAATTGATTACTTATCATATTACAATTTTCAAAATATTCAGTTATGCAAGTATACGTACTAATATATATTTTTTTTCAATTTAAGATATTATAACTGGACGAATGTAGTGTGGACAGATTGGTCACGACGTGTAGTCTAAAAATAGATAGAATAATTTCTTAAGACAAATAATCATTGAATTCCAATAATAGAAAACTAATAATTAGTTAGATGAGAAATCAGTAAAAATAAATTTTTACTTCCTTTAAAAACCTCATTTTTATACTTATTCTTCGGCAGTATAAGTTATTTGTTTTCCGGTGCATCTATTCAATACAGAAGGCTGCTATCGGCAACTATCGAGGATTGTTTATCATATTTATGTATTGAGGCGGTTAATTGTTACGATAAGTTAACCGTCTGAACTGTCAAAAATTGTTATGTTTTAGCAGCACCTCTCTAGACTGTGTTAACTTTTAGAGCGAGATAGACGGTTTAGACGGCTAACTTATTGTAACAATTATAATAAATACATATGATAAATTACCGTTGATAACCGCCAATAGCAGCCTTGTGTATAGTATAGATGCGCTGAGGTGAAAAACTAATCTGCCATTGGTGATAACAATTTGTAGACCAATATTAATGATTGCGTTCAATCAAATCACTGTAATTGATATATTTCACTTGCGTGTGCTGTTTAGATAGACGTTGTATTATCGTATATTCTTAAAAAAATAATTATATGCTATTTTTATAACGCTACCTTTTAAAAATATATTATTTTTAAATATTATTTCACTGTCTTGTTTCATGTCATGTTATCAACGTTTCAAGTTTCTAATTTCAAATTTATTTTTAAACATGTACATAAACAAATAAATTTAATACAGACAAGATGATAGAACATTACAAAAAAATAAAAATAGTTGGAGCGATGGCAACTTTTACTTTTGATAACATTTACCCAAAAAAGGTAAAGGTCAGTTATTTATAGTACCACTTGTGAACCATCATAATAATATCTTGATACCACAAAAATAAAAATATAAAAGTTGAAAAATACGTATAAATCACCCTTTGCTGAATAAATAATAATATTATGAATAAATAAACAAAAAGATTTTGTTTACATAGTATTTTAATTTAATATTAACAAAAATAAACCCTGTAAAAAAGTTGAAATAAATTATTTTATTCTGCCACCAAACCTTATTTTGCAGAGGAGTGATTCCCAACCATTTTCGCGTGGCATCCCAATTTTTTAAATTATTTTTTTCTTCGGTAGGTACACTGAAAAATACTTATATAGACACGTATCACTTTTTTCGACGTACAAATTATCATATTTTGCGAATAGCACATAAAAAACTAGTTCAAGGAAATTGGTCTATAACTAAACATTATATGGCATTTTATTCAGCATTTAATGGAGATTCCACTTCATTTGTAGTGTGGGTCAATTGGTATGGCATATTGAAAGATGGCGACTTATTGTGGCCTTTTGTTTTAATGTACGGTTGAAAAATTGATAATTGTGATGTTTGGAGATCATTCAGTCAACGTTATCGGCAGTCGCGTCTTATTGCGGACGTGAAGATCTCTTCACATAATCTAGTATATCCAGGGCTCGAAATGGACCGGAGCGCTCCGGAGCTTCGTTCTGGGTAGTAAAATCAGCAATATTGTCACTTCGTCTCGTGGAAAAAAATATTTTTACCTTTTGAGTTAGAATGGACATATAACAAAAAATTAAACACACTTATTTTTATAAAACACACATAAAATTAGATAACTATATTAATATTTTCAGAAAATAAACGAGCGTTCCGGTTCGTAAAAATTTCCATTTCGAGTACTGATATCCGTATTATTGTAGCTTTGTTTTTATATATTATATATAAATTAATTATAATCATTTATTTTTGTTAATTTTCCTCTCTCCCATGGGTACTTTGATTAAATTATGTCTAAGTGCCTGGCGACCTCATTATTGAGCATCTGCTCCTGATATATTTTCAGTCATAAACAACTGCTAATGCTTCACACCAAATGTAGGGCCTCGTTATACGATCGATTAAAACCGATTGTGGTGCGGACTGCCTGGTTTGGAGGGAACTATCGGGTAGTATGCACTCTTGTAGTCACATTACAGCTATCGTTGCCAAATAGTGTATATAGAATAATATTCCTCAAAAACGGTGCATTTTTAACCTAAATTGACTATATTGAAAAAGTGCTTAACTATAGATAGACAGTAATCGAAAATTTTAAGAAACGTGTACTATTGTGCAAGTACATTTTTTAAACTTTAATGAATACTAAATTAAAATTACACCGCAAACACCTTTTTCACTTTACTTTACATACAAGTATAACAACATTGTCTGAAAAGTATACAATATACAAAAATAGTACCTTTAATTAAAATGTGGCACACCAGCGAACCACTGTTGTAGAGAAATAACATAAAATAATACATAAATAAAGTAAGACATGGGTCTGAAAAGAGCCATAAAAGGGGTCTTATAACAAAGGATTTGTAAATAAAGATTGTATTACAATCACGTGAGGGGCGCGTGGGAGATGATATTTTTGACCTGCAATCATGCCATGGTAATGTCTAAAAATATCTAAATGATATTTTTTACGCTTTGGATTAGTGGAAAATTCTCACATGTTAATCCATGAATCGCTGTTTTTAATTTCGCAACTGGATCAAACTTTTGGATTATGGTTATCATCGGTTTCACATCATTTTTATGTGCGTTGCATAAATTATACGTAGGTATAGCATTTGTTTACAATTTACATGGAAGTTTGTTGAGGAGAAAGATTTAGGTGTGTTAGCTTTATTTTTCAATCTTTAAGATTCCCAGGAGAGATCAATTCTCAAAGCCCAAAAGTGGGGACCTTCGGACCTTGGATTTCTTTAATATTAGATTTTACTGGCAGATACCTACACACTTTTTTTACATATTTGCCGAAAGGTGTAATTTATAATTATTCACGTTTATGTAAATATGATATATAAATGATTGTTTCGCATCGTTATATATCGGTTAAAACTGAATAAGTACCTTCTTTAAGTCGGTCAGATCCACTGTTAGAACGGTCGACCATCGCGACGATAATATTGTATTAAATTGAAATAGGAGTTGCTCAAAGGGCACAACTCTGAGGGGCTTCCAACTTTAATTACGCCACAGTAAACGCCCGCATAACGGATGTGAAGACGTAGTAGGTGCAGTGACGTCCCTAGACAAAATGCCGCCCCTAGGCAGCGCCAAAATTCCGCCCCATTTTTGAAACAATATTTTTTATCATCTTTTCATGTCTCCAATATCTAATAAATGTGTAGTATGGATACATTATTAACAAAATATATATCACAAAATCTAATTTAAATGCCATCTCTACTTCAATAGACAGTATTGCGAGTCCACGGTTTCAGATACATTTAAAAATACACCTGACAACTTTCACAACTCAATTGATCAAGGACAATGGAAGTAAACTAGACATCATAAACCCGAAAAAAATACAGTCCTGTTAAACCTTCTATGTCAATTAATACATTGTATTTCTAACCAGTCAGCTGATTTTTTTAATGTAAAGGTATTTCTGTTATTACTAAGTTTGGGTACCTATTTCTATATATACCTAATGATTATCCTTGATTTTCCGCCCTTCGATAAACTGCCGCCCCCAAGCGACGCTCAATCTCCCTACCTTTAAGGAACGTCACTGGGTAGCTGGTTGAGAGAAAGCATTGATTTTAGATAGAAAAATGGTATTTATAACAAACTGAAAATCGCTTGAGCGCCCTTGATAGGCTCTATCTGGAATAATGGGGGTTTATTCAAGATCTCTGCTCTCAATACACTCAGATTAAAAGGCATTTTCATAAATCCATACGCATACGAATATTTTTTAATCTCTTTGTCAATGTAGACAGACGCGGAAATTTAAATTCAAAACATTCAAAGACCCATTATTTAAAACAATTCACGCAATGCTGTGTAGGATATCATGACGAATGCATTGACAACACTCTAAGATGTTTATTTTGTATTTGTAGTAATCATTTAGGTAGGGTAACCATTAATTTTCAAATGTCTATCAAAATAATTAGATGATGTAAAAATAAACGTTGCATCATCAAGATTATTATAATACATACCTACAAAGCAGATTGGTGAAATTTGAAGTACCTCAGTTTAAACGAAAAGATTTTTTGATTGCCTAATGGCAAAATAATCAAATAGCACATAGCGTCATATTCAAAATACAAACGTGCAGAAAACATTAAAAAAATCTTAAATGATAGTGAGGCCTTTGGATTTTTTTTAATTTTAAGAAGAAAACAAAGAAATAGTAATATAACAAGGTCCTATAGAGGGGCTACATCTGTAACGCAGTGTGTAGTTGTCAAGTTTGAGAAGAGAAAATAATCAATTAAATTGATTTCGAAGTTATTTCATGAAATTTTACTTATTACTTTCATTTTAAATAATCAATAAGCATAAAAGAATATTAAAATATATTTTTTAGTTTAAAAATACACAAAATGTGTGTTTTTGATGTCTGATTTTTATCAGTACATCGTATTGTATTTATACGGTAAACTATGAATATTTCAAAAACCGTTTTGTCACTCTCTGAAGAAGTTATCAAACTATATTTCAATGCTAAAATTTTTCTAAAATACATTGTACAATTTTTGAAAAACGTACATTATTTATAGTTTTTTTTCTAAAATTGTAAGGTTAGTTTTTAATTTTAAAAAATAAGATATATTGGTTAATCTAAATGAAAATTATCAATAAAAGTTTTCAAATTCACTAGCAGAAGCATTATGATCACCCTTAAAGACATGTACCTATACAATATTATAAGCCAATAATACTCAAAAAATCCCCGGATTTTAGCCAAAATTTAGATTTGTATTGTTTCTATACGGGACCCCTATTGATGCTGCGAATAGGGCCAACGAATGGTTAAATCCACGCCTGCATAGCACCTTATAAAACCTTCATGTGATGTATTATGTATTTATGTGGAGTTATTCATATGAATACATATTATACTAATGAAAAAATGGTCACCTCATTACTTTTAAAAGAACAACATCAATTACGTAGTGGGTTTCTTCCTCCAACACTGCATACAAATGAGATTCTTTCTTTGTTCTCATTCAACTTGATATGTCATTCAATTGTCGTACTTAAAGATTTTACTCGAAAAGATAGTAATTACTGAGACACAGTGACATAACTATATTTAATAAATACATATTATTATATTGCACAGCGGGCCCGTAAGTCACGCTCTAGTCTATGTAAGTAAGTAAGTAAAGTAAGTCTATGGTCACGCTACATTTTCAAAATTCAGAACATATTATATTTTGTATCAAGGTTTTAATTCAATATTGAAGAGGCACAAGACATTGTCTTTATAAAACACCAACAATAATAATATACTTATTAGAAAAGGTCTTATGTGAGATTTTAACTGACATCTTTCACTGTCCAAGTAAATGCTTTTAAATTGTAATGGATTTAAGTTTTGTACTATTCCATTTGAGTCGTTTTTGCGACCCGTGTTTCGCCTTTCGGCATCTTCAGGCGCTGTGTATACTCACCGAAAGTAAACACACACTGACAACAAACATTGTCAACTCTAACTTATATAAAATACACAAACAATAAAAGATATATATACATTAATATAATTATTGAGTTTAAAGTCATAATTCTATCAGCAGAGTTTATAAGTATGAGGGAATAAAAACATATATAAAATAATCATTGAATTAATTATACATACATTTTCCATCAATGAACCAGTTAGTTTTGGGTTTAGCGAATGACCAAAAACGTTTTGAATAAATTTATTATGTTCGTTTTTAATCCGTAAATAAATTTAATTATCTATTTATAAACTTATGTGACTTATGGAGCATCGTTATCTTAAATATAAACAATACTTTTTTGTTATTTCCTGATACTCAATGATTGCGTCAATAATATGACAAATCTTAGTATACAATCAAAAACAGTAACATTTTTATAGAAAAAAATACGTTAAATGCACGAGGCATGAAAATTAAGTTATCCGGTATAATTTTTAATTACATTAAAGACAATGATAAGAATTGTGGCTTTGAATCAATGTTATAACTACTAGAGTAAAGTTGTACTAATGATAAGTCAAAGTAGGGCATACAATTAACCGGGGGAGAGATACCCACTGCCCTGTTAGCGGGATTAAACAATTAACTGAATGGTTAACCGGTTTAAACCGTAATATAATTAAATATATTAATAATTAAATAGTTAATTTGTAAAGGAAACGATAAAAAAGCTTCTATAAGAATAATTTATGTTTTAAATTATAGGTATATAATATATTTTATACTATAAAAAAATTATATAAAATATATTATATATTGACACCCACGATAGGCGCATGGCTTAACCGTCGGCATATAGCGTCGTAGGTCCCAGGTTCGAATCCTGGGTCTGGTAAGTACACATTGTTTTTCGATTTGTGTATGAGTCAGAGTATGGACCTAATAGGCTGAGCAAGTGGCTGACATCCATTTCTCGTAAAAACAAAAATCTGTTAATACAAACATCTACTCTGTGGAGGCCCATATGATCTTATTAGGATCGGACGTGATCAAAATATATAAGATATCATCATCATCAGCCGGTGTCGAAGGCTTCCTCTAGCTCTCTTCACTCTGCTCAGTCCCTAGCTCTTCGCTGCCACGTACATCCATCGAAATTTATGAGCTCGTCTGTCCAGCGAGTTTTATGACGTTCCTGAGGGCGTTTAGTGCCCCTTTGTGACGAAAGGGAGCAGATAAGAGTACACGATGTGATAGTGATAGAGGTCGCTAAGCAAATGAAATGGCAATAGGTTGGACAAATTCTGTCATTCAGTGGTACCCGAGGATTATTAGTTTTAATTACAGGGTAGTATTCAAATTTACGTGGGTAATTATTTTATTTTTGTAATGCCACGCTGCGTAGTTCTTAATATTTATTTAAGTAATTTCTTTTTTTATTTATGGCAACAAAAAAAATTCTAGGTTAACAGAGGAAAATTACCCGGTTTTCGATTAGTTTAGAATTTCGCGGTTACCCGGTTAAGATTTCGGTAAAACCATTAGTAATTTATTTATGGGTTTGACCTGTTTCGAGGCCCCTTGAAATTGTCTGATGAATGTATTGCATTATCTGCGTCAAAGAAAATCACTCCTGAGTATCGTTGATTATATAAGATTAGTAAAATCAATAATAATTGATTGACGAGTTTGAACTGTTCCGATGCCCCTTGAAATTATCTGATGAATCTATTGCGTTATCTGCGTCAAATAAAATAACTCCTGAATATCGTTGGTTATACTACTTATAGGAAAAAAATCAATTACCAACAACAGAAAATTACATATTTTTTATGAGACTGCCCATCTGTGAAATTATTAATTACTTATAGACAAAAAAATAAAGACCTAATCGAACGCACATGCATAATATATTGATATATCTTATTAAATTGATAGTACAAAATTGGGAAGCGAAAAGTAGATACAGGTAAACGTCGAATAGACTTCCACGAAAATACTGTTGGAAAAGCGATATTTATAGTATTTTCAAGATACTATAAATATACCACCATGGGCCCCATATCCTAAAACGGGTCCCAAGGCTAGGATCTTTGTCGGCCCCCCTACCTATCGCCAAGGTTAAAGGCAGTGTGATGCTCTACAGTAGCGTTTTCCAAATTGACTTACGTCACGGAAAAGTTAAGGGTATTTTTATATTTCCATCCACTTATGGAGTTATCAAGTAATGACATGATTAAAAATTATATTGCACAACCACAAACTTTTTTTACTATGAGAGCAAATTTGTGATGTGTGTTTATCTCACTTATTTGGTCGACTCGCCACGCCGGGCCCCCAGGCTAAAGCCCTATCAGCCCCTCCCTGTGGGGACCATGTATGCCAAATTATATAAAGTTTAACAGTTCGGCCAGGTGATATAAAATAGTGGGAGAGGGGGGGAAATGAAACAATCCGATACTACAGGAATTATATAAATACTGTCAGTGAATGCGATCATATAATATATTACATACATACCTCAAATCTCCAATCAATTTTCACACAGTCAATATACTCCTGCAGATCCATTCCAAGATTACTTAACTCAAAAATCATTTAAAATGGTAATTACTGTGTTGTAGGTATTATATGTTTAAAAATATGAAACGTCAAAAATAACACTTTTAACGGGTCTAGGACGATTTGGCGCCGGGACAACTGGACGCCACGTAATTCGAAAATAAATAGACGTTAGGTACTTATACGTACTTTAGAAAAAATATTTAATATTACTATGTATATTTAAATTATTATATTATGGTTTAATAGTTGGCGAGAATTTAAATATACACACGTAAATAATGATTTAATCGTGCATATGTTTAAGTTCCAACGAAAAAAGAGTTTTTTATTGTTATATAAAGCCTTAGGCATGGTAATTCTGAATCCGCAATAAAAAAAACATTATGTTAAAAGTAAGATGAATTAAAACTACCAAGTAGTAGATAGAAAGTGATTAAAAATCATCGTCTACGTCCTATTTACGTGTCTACGACAGTGCAGCGTCCGATTGTCTGGCGTCCAGTTGTCCCATTCCCCTTTTAACGGCGTCCTTTCAGGCGCATTAATTCGTGCGTTCATCCATTCAGACATTCAGGCGTTTACGTTATTTTTATTTGTCCCATATAACACAGATATAATTTGGAGCAATCTACAATAATTGTTAACACACGGTTACTTGATTCCAAATGCATTCGATTAGATTCAAGTAAGACGTGTTAACTATATTACTCAACGATATTTGACAGCTTATGGATGACAGTTAACTTCCCCCCGGGATAATTAACTGCATTATACGACATCTTATATCTATCACTTTTGTATTGATTCTGGAGTTAAATGATATGTTAAATATAGCCCTGCTGTCTGAGCCCTAAGCATACATGAAACACGCACGAGTTCAAAGGAATGGGGAAACACATTGGGCTTATCTTGGGAATATAATGAAACGGTGTTATTTAAGTGTTATGAAGTTACGTAGTTAGAATAGATGTACTGAAAACATACAAAGCTATGATTAAACCTACACATATTATACTAACGGGTTATAGTGCAATTAGATATTACCTAAAGAGGTATGTTAAAAATGTTTTCATTTACCAAATACTTAAATTACCAAAAGACTATAATATAATTATGTGTTATATAATCGTTTTAATTGCTTCTATATTTATATAATATAAACTGCTAAATATGTAAATAAACTATTCAACATCATATTATGAATATGTATAACCTTATTTATTCCACGAACTATTAGGAAGCTAATACAACATTTATCAAGATAAGCAGAATTCGAGACAATTATATATTTTATAATGCATAAAGCGTGATAGTGGAACTATTTTTTTTATAATCAAAATATATGTTTTTTTTTACATTCAACTTATTTTATTCGGGTAATTACAGAAAGCGTATTTTATGAATATCTGCCAGTGGCGAAGGGTGGAGGTAGGCTGTTAAGATCTGAAATAAATAGTACACACTAAACTTTGTCAGTCAAACGCATTTGTTTTCGAACATACATAATTCTGAAAACACTCATGAAAAAATATAGCCAATAGAAAAAAAATCAGGAATCAATCCTGCGTCTCTTGGGTATCGCACCCTATGCATTACCACTATGCTACGACTGCCATGCTTAATTGCGACAAATTTTAACCATTGGCCTTTTTAATACCTGCTGTCCAAATTAAGTACGGTTTTCTTATGAGTGTTTTTAGAACTATGAATTTTCAATAATTAGAATGGTACATTCTTAAATCTTGTGAATTATTCGTTGAATAAGAGAAATAGTTAGTATTTGTTTTCATTGAACTACAATATTATGTAGATAGTGATTTTTAGTATATAAAATTTAATTAATTCCTACCTAATCCAAACCATAGTAGATAATCGTAAAAAAATATTTTTTATCTATAAAATATCTAAAATTATCTCGTTGAACCATACATAATTTTAGATTTTTTATAGATAGAAGCATATTTTTATCGATTATGGTTTGGGAAGGCAGGGCTTACTGATTTTTAAAAAAAACTAACCAATACCATATGTAATAAGTATTGTTAATTCGACAAAAACAAATAAGTATGACACACAAAGTTTAGTGTGCACTATTTATGTCGAATCATGACAGCCTACCTCCACCCCTCGCCACTGATATCTGTTTACATCATGCAGGTGACCTTTTAGATTGTTCTTCCTGAATTGCGACGAAATTGTAATCAACTAGCTATGCATTTATTTTGAACCGGTCTAAGTAATGATAATATTATAATATTTATTTTAATATATTAAAAAACATCTGAATTAAATATAATTATTAAATGCACACCTAATAATATAATATGCAGAGTTGACTTGCTAACCTATCAATGAGATTGATAGTGACGTTAATATGGTCAGTAATGATACACGATTTGTCCAAATTGAAACATAAACATTATTAATTATTAAAAAATTTAGCCATTCGAATATGGCGAGAGACGCTAGACGTAAAGTTGGACTAATGAAATTCCCAAACAGGGTGAAGAAACTAAGTAAGTAAATTGACAAAAACTTCAAAAGGACAACGCCCAAAAATAAATGTCTATAACCTATACTGTATTTAATAATATCGTATATTATCAATGACATTAATATGGACGAAGCATCTGGGAAAAAATGACACTCACTTTCTTGTCGGGTCTGCCGAATAACATAATCTGCTCTAACGCCATTGCAATAAAGGTGATATTGCTATAAATTCCCGATGCTTTTTCTCGGGTCAAATGAACATTGACACTAGAAACACTGTTCTAACGCCATTACAATAAATGTGATATTGCTATAAATTCCCGATGCGTGATATCGCATAATGGAAATTGCGTGACGTCTACATATACATGTGCGAAAGTCACTATATGCGAATTTACTTGCTAGCTACTGTATTGAGTGCGTTGTCCATTAATTGTGTCATTGTATATTATATACTCGTAAGCGAGGGCACTAATTCACCGTATCTGGAAATTTGTACGTAAACAGTTCACCGCAGGACACTTAGGCTGCGCGCACACGGCAAAGCGAAGTTTCGGATTCATCCGCCAAACGTCGTTTACGGGTCGAATGCGTTTTGTTTGCGTTTCGTTTACGGCGATATATCGACGATGCTGTCCAAACATCTGGACAGAGAAAACACAGTTTTCAAGGAGATTCATAAACGCCTTTTTTTTTGAAACTGCACCCTGCTGCGAGAGTATTTATCTCTCATTACAGTGGTGTACAAGGGTAAATAAATCAATATAAAATCAGTACATAATATTGCATTATACCTACATTTATTTTCCCACTATTGCTTCTTTTGGAGCTGGACTGTTTTATATCGAAAGCGTTTTGAAAATTACCTATTATTGTGCCCATTATGTATCATCATAAACTTTGTCTGATCAATACTATCGACCGAGGTACTTGATGGAGTTTGAATTTAAATTCTAATTGATTTAAGTTTTGTACTATTATTATTTATTAATACAATAAAAAAAAAGATTATGAGTTAATACACGAAGAAAGGGTAAAAACCTTATTACCTAGATACCCACTAAGTAAAGGATGAAGTATAAAAACATAATATTTTGAATAATTTGAATACTTGCATTGTTTCTAAAAACTTGTTGTAAATACTATTAATACATTCGGTAGGTAAGCAGTTTTACAAAATAAAATAAAAAGTTTTGACACAGCACAGCTATGAGAAGAAGTATTTCATCAGAAGAAAGGCTCGCCATAACTAGAAGGTAAACTAAACCATTATATTTATTTTGTAGTTATTTAATTTTTTTTTTATTAGTTGACACTTTTATTTTCTATAGATACACTAAAATGTAAACGGGTACCAATAATAATATATTGTAGTGAGAATAATGAATACCTACCTACTACTATTGATAGGTATGTGCCTGTGTACTTGTATAGGTACATGAATATTTATATTAGTTATTGTTTTTTTGTTATAATATATTAGTTGCGATTAATTGACAATAAAATTTAGATAATTTATCTATTCAGCCGCTACAGTACCATATTAAATTACATATTCAAAAAAAATTGGCAGTTATCAATTCAAAACACCTTTTATAAAAAATAGATTGAAATATTATTAGATACACTAACACGAAATTACCTGATATAGTATCATTAAAATAGCTATCTTTTTAATATGTAGCGAATGAATTCTAAGCAATAAATAGTATTCAATTGGAAAGATGAACAGATTTTAAGGGAGATATTTCAAATGTTTACTTGATAAAAGATACAATAGGTATAATAATATATTACATTGTTCTAACAAATTATATACAAAACATCTATAAAATATTTAATTAAATTATTTCTTTTTTTCCCCATTGCATAAACGCCACTGTGAAATTCTTGACACTAATTATTAAGAAAGAAGGATTTTTTCAAATTTTTCGGACTAAAGTAATAAATTATGTCATACAATATGTGCCTTATTGTGTTCTGCAAACTGATAGTAGTACTCTTTGTTTTCACCCCTAGTGTTATTATGGAAGAATTTATTTATTGCACTATCCGAAGAATTAAAAAAAACCTTTTTTTGTCTCAGAGGCCAGTGGCGAACTAAGATAAATAAAATATAATATGTAAACATTAGGTACCTACATATTATTAAGTATTTCTTTTTTACCGTTTTACCTAGATATTTTCATAGTGTAGAAATTATCTCAAATGACTTTCATGCGGATTTTTGTTTTGACAAACTCATGACCGGATGAGTGGGTATTTTTCATTAAAAAAATGGTTCCATGACAAAACAGGACAGTGACAAAACAGAACACCTGGAGAAAACCTGGCTGTTCTGTTTTATCATGTTCTGTATTGTTAGTGTTGTCGAAGTCATGATGAATTGTTTGCAACCAGAAAGATTCACTTGAATGCTTAATGCTTATTTGGACTATGCTGCATTTGTGTATAGCTAACAAAAATCCGCATGAAAGTCATTAAAAATAATTTCTACACTATGAAAATATCATCAAATTAAAAAACGCTTTCGATATAATATAACAGAATTCTATTCCAAATCAAGCAATAGTGGAAAAAATAAATATAGGTAAAATGGTAAAAAGAAATACTTAATAATTATGTAGGTAATGTTTACATATTATATTTTTATATTTTATTTTTCTTAGTTCGCCACTGGCGACAAAAAAAAGTTTTTTTTTAATTCTTCCGATAGTGCAATAAATAAATTCTTGTTTGTCGAACACAATAAGGCACATATTGTATGACATAATTTATTACTTTAGTCCGAAAAAATTAAAAAAATCTTCCTTCTTTCTTAATTAGTGTCATCAAGAATTTCACAGTGGCGTTAATGCAATGGGAAAAACAGATATAATTTAATTAAAATATTTTATAGGTTTTTTGTATATAATTTGTTAGAACAATGTAATATATTATTATACCTATTGTATCTTTTATTAAATAAACATTTAAAACATATTATTCATAAACATTTGAAATATCTCCCCTTAAAATCTGTTCATATTTCCAATAGAATATTATTGCTTAGAATTCAAAAGCTACATATTAAAAAGATAGCTATTGTAATGAGACTATATCAGGTAATTTCGTGTTAGTGTACCTACTAATATTTCAATCTATTTTTATGAAAGGTGTTTTGAATTCATAACTACCAACTTTTTTTGAATATGTAATTGAATATGGTACTGTAGCGGCTAAATAGATAACTTGTACCTATTAATACCGACAGAACTGTCTGCCTTCAGCAAACGGCCCCTCTAGGGTACGAAAAGACCGGATCATCGCCCTCCAGTCTATTAGTCAGCTGGTCTTGAATAAGTAAGTAACCCTCCTCCTAGCTACCATTCAAATATAATCATAATATTAAATAAGTAGTATTAATTATAATAATATTAGTCAGTCAACCTTAAAGGGTTAGATACATCGCGTGATGTATACAGGTCGATCGGGATTGGTTGAGATACCTCATACGATATGTCGCATAGCCTGTCGACGCTCCAAGGACAGGAGCAAACAGGATAAAAAAAATCTTTATTAATAATTTATTAATAAATAATAATAGTACAAAACTTAAATCAATTAGAATTTAAATTCAAACTCCATCAAGTACCCTCGGTCGATAGTATTGATGATGATGGTATATAATAGGCTCAACAATAGGTAATTTTCAAAACGCTTTCGATATAAAACAGTCCAGCTCCAAAAGAAGCAATAGTGGGAAAATAAATGTAGGTATAATGCAATATTACGTACTGATTTTATATTGATTTATTTAGCCTTGTACGCCACTGTAATGAAAGATAAATACTCTCGCAGCAGGGTGCAGTTTCAAAAAAAGGCGTTTATGAATCCCCTTGAAAACCGTGTTTTCTCTTGGACAGCATTGTCGAAATATTGACGCATTTGACACGCATTTAAAACGCAATCGGCTCGCAAATAAAACGCAAACGTCGTTTGGCGGATGAATCCGAAACTTCGCTTTGCCGTGTGCGCGCAGCCTTATTCGTGCGCCGCAGTACGTGAAACGAGTTCGTGTAACATTTAATCAAATGACGAGTTCTTCGTTGAACATTTCACCGTAGAGTATATTTGTACGTATGCTTTAACATGTGGAGATGTCTTTACTAGGTTAGGTTAGGTTATGGTTATGGTTAATCTAATTGGAACAGTACTATTTGCAAACTATCGCCGCATTTTGTAAGATACGTACAAATGTATTCCACGGTGAAATGTTCAACGAAGAACTCGTCATTTGATAAAATGTTTTACGGACTCATGTTTCACGTACTGCGGCACACGAATAAGTGTCCCACGATGAACTGCATACGTACAACTTGCATGTGACCCTAATTCACACGTCATCGTTTGATAAACTACATTTTTATAACGTCTTATTATAGAGACATGAAAACAAAATAATCAATAATAATTATAGAGTGAACCTTTTTTTTTTGTTTTCTATGTTCTAATTTAACGACGGAGTACCGAGCTTATACCATCAAGGCCGGCTTTTATTTATAATAAAATCCATGCGAAAATTATGCTGCATATCAATAAGATTTTTTTTTCTCGTATTACTTCAAAATTTCAACCCGAATTGTTATAACGTTTAGATATGTCTGAAAAATTAATAATTGTTAGTTGTTAAAAGTTGTGTAGCGAATTGTAGTCATGAGCGTATTTTTAGTAGCCACACGGAAAAATATTTCCCGTACGGAAAATTCCCATTTTCGACTAGCTACTAGTCAAAATATGGTTACATGTAAATTGTACGTAAAACATTTAACCGAGGCACAGTTTGCCGTGAGCTTTCTTTTCGGAAAGAGATGATCGTATACTATATGGTCTCCAATTTTATTAGATTCAATAATATGAACATTAATTCAATTTTCATAGCTGATTTAGGCAAAATTCATGAATACAAGAATGAAAACCTAACCTTACCTAACAAATCGAGGGCTTAGTGTCAAACAACACTATCGACAAAAGTGCAACCTTACAGGAGAGCCAAAAATCGTTATTTTAGATTCTTGTAACTCAACAAGGGAAATGTTTATTTAAAACCTAATGTTAATATTTTATAATTTATTGTGTATTGTACATTTATCTTGCTAATCATGTTAAAATTTATAGATAGTTTTAAAAATATATGAAAACAAGGGTAACTTATGTAATTAGCGTTAAACTTTACTGACGATTTAATAAGAAATTAGAAAAGATTGACATAACGTTGTTTGACTATCATGTAGCCGTAAATGTAAAATAATGTTATCTCAAAAAAAAAAAAAAACACTTTTTTGTAGATAACGTTGTCTGACTTTAAGCACTCGAAATTATCCTGTATATCGGCTATTTTCAAATTTTGTTTGCTGCTGGCTTCCTGTAAACTGACAAGAACCGTGTTTTATTTAGACATTAATTTTGACAGTACTAAACGGTCTTATATATACGGCCATATATTTCCGATTCAACATTTCACGGTGAAGTGTGATACGGCGTACTGAATACGTACAAGTTTCCGGACACGCTAAAATATATGAGTTTGTGGTACCTATATGGATTTAAGGGTGTACATATTATTATGATCCGATCTTGAGCTAGCGAACATGTCTTGGTTTTCTGTTATTTGTCCCTTCCCCGTAGTGACGGGTTGATGGAAATGGCGCGATCTTGTGTTTGCAGTTTTGTACTGATCCTGGAGCATGATTAAGTGATTTAAGTAAGTAAATTACATGGCTAAACTCGCCGATCATTTTTTTGACCTGATCGAAATATGTCACTGCGAATGTTTTGTCTGGAATAAAATTTTTAAAAAAAATGCTAATATTACCATCAATCGAAAACATTCGAAGTAGACGTGATGTTAGATTATGTTAGGTTAGCCGAGCATGCTGTCAATGATTTAAAAATGTTTTAATAAAAAAGTTAACTGAAGTTAAAATACAATACATTTACGAAACAAAAATATTATAGTAAATACACTTGACAACTTTTACTTCACCAAACTCTACCTTTTTACATTTGAAATTTTAACTTCTAATTATAATTTTAAATACTAGCAACACAGTGTCTATTATAAGTCAATCACAGCAGGCATCCAAATTATCTGATTGGTACTCGAATCATTGTGGATTAGCTATAATATATTGTCGAACAAGAACTTCTTGTCCGCGTATTAAAACTGTGAACTAACAATCCCCTCCAGTGCAGCTAATCCCACTTTCGTTTTCAAATGAGGAACACCCCCAAATTTTCTATCTATCAAACAATTTACTTAATTGGAAAGTTTTTATAATAAAAATATCTCTTAAACGATCAGAAGTGATATTAAAATTATTATTAGTAAACCTTAGGTTTATTGCGAAGAAGAAAATGAGTCGCATCTAAAAATAGAGCCGATACATTATTAAACTTACCTGCCGTGCGCGCGTTGCCGCCATGACAGGTACCTCACTGAGAAGTCTTCTATAAATATCCGACTACAGCGACTTTCTATTATCGCCGATTTATTTATGATTGTTCACGAAAATCGGCATCTAATCGACGAGTAGAAATAGACAGACTTTCAGACTTTGGTGGTACAAGATGATTCAGTGGTGGCCAAATGTTTAAGACTGTGGTTTATTATGGGCTATTATGACCCTTTCGAAGGTTGGCGCCTTGAATAATTCACGGTCACCTCCGCACTGGCCACACTGTATTCATCGTTGACTGGGCCTGGAATTCGTTCTTAAAAGCACTCATTACGATGATTATAGTAAGTATACAGTGTGCCAAAACAAATATTATTAAACGTATTTTTTCTGCAATTACTTTGGCGAACGGTTCGGGTCTATGTTCTGGGATATAGTGGAATAATTGAGATGTTAAGTGGTATTAGTGATGGAGTCGAACAAATTGGCATCAGATTTAAATACACGATCGTAAATTCTACATAACTATGTTTAACATTTTGTAAGTGAGGTCTCGTTTTCAAATGGTCTTTTGTTATTATTACATAAAATATATTTATGTTTCTGTATGTATGTTTATTAATGTTTTTAGTGTTTCAAGAAAAACAGTTAAAGCTTAAATATTCGAATTAATTATGGTTATTAATAGAATAATAACGACATTTTATACACCATGAATTGGTTTGGAATAAAATGCTACAACTGAAACAACGCAGTTATATTATGTTTGGATCCTTTTTCAAAAAGATTTGTTCTAGTGTTTACATATGAGTCGCTTAGAATCATAACTCACATATTCCAAAAATCAAGTTTTGAGATAATCGCTAAAAACCAACAGAGCACTATTTTTTGTAATTAGAAGAACAGTATTGAACTCCCTAGAATATTAATGAGTGAGAGAGTCGAATAACTATTTTTTTTTTTTAAATATATATACCTAAAACTCCTAACGTTGCAGACATACAGCATACTATGAGAAATAGAGCTCCCCGATTGGTTAGGAAGGCGTTGGTGACAAAACTCTATTCTTTGAAATATACGACATATTACACCAACAATGAACTTTGTCAACGATTTTCACATGGTTTAAATTGACTTTAATACTCAACTATTTTTCGGTATATAGATTAATTCATTTAGAATCACTTGGCATATTTAACTAAAAAACGACAAAATTGCAATATGTGAGTTATGATTCTAAGCGACTCATATGTCTTAGAACTGTTTTCATATTATGTATGTTCAATAAAAGAATTTTACATTCTTAAATCTTGTTAATTGAACTTGTGATTCTGACACCGGTTAGTAAATAACATAGTTAAATACTTTGATTTAAAACACAAAATCAGATTGCCAATAATTAACACAATTTAGAAAGCATTTTTGAGAGTGTTGTAAAAACCATTAGTTAGACAAGACACGTATAGCTTAGTAGTCACGCGAATCCCAGGGGGCGCAAGTTCTAATCCTGCCGGATATCAAAAATAGAATTCAAGTCAAATTCAAAAATATTTTTCTAGTGGTTATATATTTCTCAGAAGTATTTTTAAATTATGTATGAAATTACACAGATAAAGTATTAGAAACTTTATAAACATTGGACATGTCAATAATAAATGACAGTATATTCAATAGAACACAAATAAATAATGTCATGGTATGATCTATACGTAAGTAAAGAATTGCGATCGTTTATAATGCATGAAGATGGCGAAAGGCGAAACTCGATTCGCAAAAATTCTTCAAATTGGAAATTATAAAACTTTAATCAATTTTAAAGTCGAAAGTAGGTATCAGTGGCGAAAGGTGAAGGTAGGCTGTTAAGATCTGACATAAATAGTGCACACTAAATTTTGTCAGTCATTCGTATTTGTTATCATTGAAATAAGACTACAATTTACAGATGGTGTTGGTTAATTTTTAAAATTTAATTAAGCCTTGCAAAAATCTACCCATAATAGATAATAGTCAAAAAATACTCGTCTATGTATAAAATATGTAAAATTATACATACTTTTGAATATTTTATAGATAGAATAATATTTTTATCGATTACACTTTGGTTTAGGCAGGGTATAATGAATTTTAAATAAATAACTATCAATATGTGTAATATGTATTCGCAACATAACGAAAACAAATAATAAGTATGAATGAAAAGATGTGCACAATTTTGTCGTATCGCCCAAAATATACCAAAACTATCATGGTTTGGTTTAGGCAGGGTGTAATTGATTTTTAAAAACTAACCAATACCATCTGTAAATGTTAGTCTTAGTTCAATAAAAACAAATACGTGTGACTAACACTAGGTATTTATGGTAGATCTTAACAGCCTATCTCCACCCTTCGCTACTCGTAGGTATTAATTTATATGTCAGTTTAAGAGTTTTAATTTTTTCAACAGCTCTTATTAACCCACGATAGCCGAACGGCTTACTCGTCGACTTATAATGTCGTTGGTACCAGGTTCGAATAATGTGTCTGGCAAATACACATGTTGTTTTGTAATTTGTGTTTGAAGTCATTGACCCAATAGGTTGAGCAAGTCGATAACATCCATTTTTCGTAAAAATAAAAAATCTGTTAATACAAACCTTCATTCTGCGGAGGCTCATATTAATATTATGATCTTATTAGATTGGACATGGTCCAATAAAAAATAAATATTAGAACTTGTAAATAAATTTATATTATTTAATTGAAATGTTTACTTTAATCCATGAATCGCTGATTATTAGCCGTGGTGCATACATACTATTCAAGGCATATAATTATTAGTGAGACCATGTTTCGTGCTGTGTATATAAGTAGATACTTGATTATAATAGCTGGTACTGATGGATCAACCGCAAGCCAATGATCATTCTTTAAAATTATAAGTTATACTGAATTCGAAATGATCGGCTAACCTTGTGACGACTTCGTTAATATTGCAATAAAAAAAAACTCAGTAGCAATCGATTTGATATCTCTATAAGCCAGCCAATAAAATTGCGCTCACAGAGATGGCCAGAGATACCTAATAATATGTTCGACGGGTGCACACTGAGCAAGAGACCCTTGGGAAGATAGAGACTTCGGCGCTAAGATAATGTGAGGGGTTGTTGTTGATGAACGGAGAGTAGTATGGGGTCGATTTGCGCTGTAGTGCATATAAGATTAATAGGGAATGGGACAACTGGGCGCCAGGACAATTGGGGGCCGCACTGTCGAATGATATAAATGTACGTTCGTTACGATTTTATACAGAAAATAGAGAGAAATTTTAATCAGTTTCTATCTACTACTTAATAGTTTTTATTCGTTTTGCTCTTAAAATAATGTTTTTATTGCGAATTGATCAATAAAAGTTCTCGTTGGAAAATAGGTGCTCAAAATGTGTGCATATAAATATAAATAATAATATTTAATATATATTAAAAAAAAAAAAAAACCTATAATTCATGAACGTCTATTTATTTTTGAATGTCATTCGATTGCGTGGCGCCCAGTTGTCCCCGCGCCGAATCGTCCTAGATCCGATTAATACGTGTAGCAAAACGTCTCGTTTCACATTTTTATTAAATATACACAAACTTCGGAAAACACAATAAAAAATAAACTAAAACCCGAATCGATTGCGTTATCTGGAGAGCAGAAATTTATAATAGGTACAATAGCGTAATACAGAGACGTGCACGTTGGTCATAACATAAAAGGACAGCAACGGAATGGTTTGACAAGAGAACAAACAAGGATTATCGATGCTGTAGACTGTAGAGTTTTGTAAAACTCTTTAATGCCAATGAGCAGAAACGCTGGACAAATCTAGTCACCAAGTTAACTCATGAAGTAGAAAACGTCCTAAATCTTGACGTAGATATCACTTGAATGACAGGACAGTTAAGTTCTGCGAAAGAACGTAACCGAGACGAGTAGAATTATCATGGAGACCAGTCAAAGAGTCAAACTGATATACGTATCAATACGATAATACAGTACCTATACATACGTAGTATTTTATTGATTGACACAAATTCTGACAAAATTATTCATTGTATCAATGGCATAAAGGTAGTTATTATTTTTTATTAACTGCACAAATCGATTCATGCAAAAAGCGTTAGATATAAATTACCAGAGATACCCAAACAGTAGTTTTCGGGCTATTAAATACTTAATTTTAAAATCATAAACTGGTGTAATAAGTAAGTTGTTCATGCAGTCAAAATTCTTGACCATATCATTATCTATTTTATTGAAAACAATAAAAAAATTTAAGAATGTCACATGAATACCGTTTGACAGATAAGAATCTAAGATAAGTATTGACCAATAGTCCTGCATATCTCGTTTAACTACCCTAGTATATATTCATGGCCCCCACAAGGGGACTGAAGGGAAAGCTGACAGGGGTCTATCCTGGGGGGGTCTATCTTAGGGGGGCACGACATGACGGGTCGAGCAGTAAAATTAAAAAAACACACACCTATTAACACATATTTAGAAAAATGTAGCCTGCAGCGATATTGTGCTCTTCTCTGTTGCAGTTTGAGTAGGCCTCTATTGCCATCTACGGGTTTTTTTGCACAAATTTAACGTTTCAGATCTCGGTGTCAGTAACATAATATAATAATATTATATTTGACGTAAGCCGGCTCTCACATCACAACTCGCCTCGCTTGCAACGTGTCGAATACGTCGATGTGACGTCATCGTTATTCACAAAACACACGTTGTCAAATGGAGCTCCGCAGATTGGTCGAATGCGACTGTTTAGTATGAAAAAAATATCTGCTGTTGCAATCGACAAGTTGCATGCTTCTCGGGCTCCGAGTCGGAGACGCCAGGTCGCATACAAACAACTACGAATTGGTAATTCATATACCAGCTCGCCGATCACCCCATCCAAATATCTGTGTCTATAGTCTAAGCACACACCACAAATTTTCTCTAATAGTAAAAAAAAAGTCATGTGGCTATGTGATGTAATTTGATGTGATATACTTAAATGATAATTCACGAGTAGGAATTTATTTAATAATTATGGTGAAGGGTTGCATGGATGCATGCAATATTATGTTACTTGGCTACCAAAAAAGAAGGTCGCGATCGGTGGTAATATGCCTAGTGCCGACAACTCAATAGTAACTATACGGTCTTCAATTTTATTAGATTCAATATGAACATTAATTCAATTTTCATAGCTGATTTTGACAAAATTCAAGAATGAAAACTTAACCTAACCTAACAAATTATGCAGTATGTCGGCTATTTTTTAAATTTGTTTGCTGCTGGCTTCCTGTAAAGTGTAAACCGGCAAGGATCGTGTTTTATTTGAACATGAATTTTATGTCAGTACAATACAACCCAAAGAGATTGGACGGTCTTTAATATACGGCCATATTATATTAATTTCCAACACAACATTTCACGGTGAAGTGTGATACGATGAACTGCATACGTACAAATTTCCACATTCCAATTGACACAGGAGGAGTCATTTTTTATTGATTTGAAACGACCAAGATCAAAAATTTTGGGCATCACTGCAATGCATGAACGTGTATTTTATATATGTGGCTATATTACTATGTTATACAATATCAATTACCTATAACACTAAATATATTGAAGCGTCGTAGCCAATTCACTTTCGGATTTCATATCAGGAAGTAATGTAGGTTATCGTTATTATCTAGTGTGGATAAAAAAAATGTTATGAAATATATATTTGATGAATTGCATTCATTCTATGTTAGATAATTACTTCTTCAAGCACTATTATTATAAACTTCTCGCTTATTATCTTCTTCTTAGCGACTTTTGCTGCCATCTCCCATCGAAAGTTAGCAGCCAAATTGCAGTTACACCTCCCAGACGTATTATTTATTTATTTATTTAAGAAAATAAAACATTGTGGACGTAAAAAATCAAAATTCAGGACGTTCACAACATGAGATTTATATTGTAACAAATATTGCTCTAACAAGAGAGAAGAAGAAGAATAATAATAATAATATAATAATAAAACATTAACAATTAAATTTTATACAATAAAATAAAGTTTCAAAAAAAAAAATGCAAAGTACATCATTGAAAATGTCTATGTCTTTAGGGAGCGCATTTACTAGTCTTGCACCCCTCGCTAATGGTGCCTTGGCTATATAGTGATAGGCTTGACTCGAGGAAACAGTTCTGACGCAGAATAGGTCATGGCTGCGACCACGTAGGTAACTGACAGGCGCATATAAATTTAAATTCTTTAGGACGCCAGGATTAGAAACCATCCCACGTAAGAGCATATGTGACCTATGAGATTCGAGAGAGTAAAAAGTGAGCATGCCTTGTAGAAAGGCAGTCGGAAAGTAATCGTTTGACGAATTATTAAAAGGAAAATAGTTATATTATGTCTTAAAATAAAGACATTGAAGAAATTTCTTTTGGATGCGCTCTAAAATAAGCTTGTAGGAAACTTTATAAGGACTCCAGATAATAGACCCATATTCAAGAATACTACGCACTAGCGAGATCTTAGACTATAGATACATCTAGACGCCACCCATTGCATTGCTAAATGAAGTTATACAAATAAATTATCACGAACATGTATCAACTTACCTATGAAACATAATACTATCTTCTTGCTTATCATTACGGCTACCACATTTTAATACAACACACAGAACCATCTTTTCTACTTAATTAACTAAAAATATTTACCACTGACTTTATGTTTAACACAAAAAATAGCAATTTTAACAACACGCGCTCGCAGGTTATCTACGCTTAGTTAAGCAACAAACTAAGATTTGGCGGCGACACCGTACCAAACCATCAAACACATCTGTAAACCTTTTATCTTACTCGCAGAGATTATAAGGTGCCGAATACTTTCTCACTCGCACTTATGCATCATTTTTGTTCAGGCCTTGAGCGACACGATCACTAACACATTGGACATTGAGACACTTCGTATCCAAGATAATCTATTTTTGCTTTTACCAAGATCATCAGATCATCTCACAGAAAATTGGATATTTTTAATCTTTTCTCTAAACATTTTATGGCGCCGTGTGATAAGTATCATTTTTATTACTACAACAATAATAATTGACAATATTCTTTCAATCAATATTATTTTCTTCGCCGTATTGTATGATTGATAAAAAAAACTGTGAAAGTATCCGAGGTCAATATTTTATTTTACTTTTTTTCTATGTAGTATTAATTCAAACAATACCCACTTCAAAATACGTTGGTACAGTGGGTTGGTCAACCTTTTTTATTTTGAGAGCTACTTTTTTACTTTAATTTGCATAGCGATTGACTTCCAAGACATTTACAAGGAAGTCCAAATATAATATTAAATTAATTAATACCAGCTTCATAGACCTGTGCCTATCCATTGCTGGATGAAAAAACTCTCAAAGTTTGTTCATTATGTTCCTAATATAACACCATTAGTTCCAATATAAATCGCTGAACTCAACTATCTCGTCGTTCTATCGGCTAGTTTGGACACTTTCTACATGCGAGGCTATTCTAACATATCACTGTATGTATTCACTATTCAGACAGTTAATTATTACAATAAGTTAACTGTCAAAAATGCTAACTTTTGACACCCCCTCTCTTGGCTGTGTTAACTTTTAGAGCGAGATAGAGTATGTCAATTACCTACATATTGTAAATTGAGATACAACTATTTTGAAAAATAATCTATGTCACGGGTGACAGTCGTCGCCTCAATTTATAGTTCGCAGTTTATAGTTTATAGTTCATTTATAGTTTTTTAATACACACTGCAATGACATGACTAATAAAATTGTAGGTTATGTTGTTTGACATTTCAATACAAAATTTCGAGCATTTCAAGGTTCTGGTGGAAAAAAAATGGATACGCCAGCACGAACATACCTGAATTTGACCGAGGTTCGCAAATACGAGACATATTTCAGACGACATGTCTACCAACTTAAATTTTCATCGTATTACGAATTTACCAATTATTGTAAGTAACCGCTCATAACCTCCTTGTGCATGGAATTGCTTCCGTGTTATCTTAAACCAATAAAAATTACTATTAAGAATATCTGTGTAGGGCTGGATGACGAGAATAATAATTGTACAGCGATCTTCTTGTCCATTGTCATTTAAGTTTTTTTTAACAAACTCTATTAAATCTAACATCCACCCAGCGGCGATTATCTTTGACGAAGATGACACAATCGATTAATTAAATGATTTAAAATGGGCCTCGAAACAGTTCAAAACAGTCATATAATTATTAAATTATACTAGAATCTTAAAAACATGCGTATTTATAACAAATTGAGCCTAAAATATTACAGCATCAAAGGGACCTATACTATAACCACTCAATCAGATAATAGTACATGTATATGTACGCAAAAAAACACTTTGTGTATCATCACTGTCATATTCAAGCGTGGATCACAAAATCAGTGAGTGCCTCGAGTCTTTAAGTCCGTAAACCGACCATTGCTGTTACCTACAGCCGCGTTGGCAGAATATATATTCAAATTCAAATTTATTTATTTTTCATAAAATGAACATAACACAAAATTATAAATTCAAAGCGTTCACGATATGACACAAAATAAGTGTTAACAATTTTTCAAATAAAAATACAGGGCATGAGAGTTAATAATACAATAAGTAATAAAATAAAAAATAAAATAATAAAAATAAAACTACATGGAAGTACACAGAGTAAACTAGGTTGATAGACCCTATCTTAAAAACTCATAAAACAACGTCCACCTAAATTCACCCTCACGTAAGTGGAATATATCAATATCCGAAGCGATTTAATTAAACATAGTTAATGCCCTCCCAATTGGCATTACTAATGATGTATATATTATGTACCTTGTACGAAAAAGCAAGGACATAGTTATTAATAATTCTAAAAAAAAAGATATATTATATGCACGAATGCTGATTTTAAATAATGATCTTATTACTATGTAAATAAGTAAAGATTTATTTAGTTCTAGATAGATTAGATTTATCTTATAATGGAATTAGTACTATGAGCAGACATTTTGCATGCATTAATATGTCAATGATTGTAGTTAGGGATTCCAGTCCCGGGATCCCGATCTATTTTCGATACCTATGAATCCCGGGATTGATAAACATAATCCCGAATCTTTCGGGATTGAATTTTTTATCAATTTTTATGGAGAATAAAATAAAAACGAAAATATAACAGAAAAAATCCTTTTAATAACAAATAACTACATTAGAAATAAACTTAGTTTGAATTTTGAAGTTTGATTTATACCCATGTGTAAGTTGCCAATTTATTTTATTTTTTCACATAAATTAATAAAAATGAGAAAGATTGAAAAAAAACAATGCTTCGCACTATTAAAAAAGTAATTCCACCATGATCTCACACGTTTTACGGCAGTTTCATATTTGGCTGACTAATTAGATTTATGAAGCGGAAAGGCCATAAGGGCACCATGAGTTGCTTAACTATTTTAAATCTCGCTAACCCATTCATTAGGTCTTTACTATCAGAAATAGCAATCTCATATTAAATTCACATTATTATTTATATTACAATATTATTTACTCCATTAAACTTATGTATTTCCAAGATTGAACATATACAATATTAACAATAAATGTCTTAAATAGTATAAATTATACTAGATTTATTTTTAACCGATTTTATCAATGTTATTTGTAAATATAAAATTTTTATATTAACAATGGAAAAAAATGCCAATCCCGGGATTATCAAATTGTAATCCCGGGATCAGAATTTTGGCTCGGGATTGGATTCCCTAATTGTAGTGAATTCGAAATATGGAAAGCAATATCTATTTAAAAAGTCTAAATGCTTAAATGGCTAAATATTGTTTCAGTTAGGTACTTTTGGTTGAGCACCCATGGTACAGTGTGTCACAGACAGTTTTTTTTTAAATATTTTATTTCATGTAGATTTATAATCATGTCGTTATTTATGAAACATAATAATATATTATGTAAGAAAGATTTATTTACTGAATATTGTTGTCTACCAACAATTTTATTATTATTACAAGACGCCAGCTGAATTACCGTATAAATCATAAATTTGGTAAACATTATTATAATCAGGTTTCTATTAATCTTGCAAAGCTTGATTAGTGTTTGTAATGCAATAAGAACCTGTAGCACACATAACTTATAACGTCCTTAATATATTGTGCTAAATCATGGAAGATCACAATTGGATCCTTACGTATGGCTATAAAGAAGTAACCTCAAAACTCCTTGATCTGACAGGTTGACGAATTTTGACTTTCCCAAAAAGTTCTGCGTAATATTAAAGCCAGATAACTAAAACTATTTTTTTATTTGTTCATTGTATAATATATCTGTTTTTTTATATTTTATGCGTAAACATTAGCTATTGCTAGTAAGTTATTAAAACATTAAATTGGTACCAATTATTAATTTCATCTATTAACTATGCTAGTTTCATTAAGGCTATACGTCAGTTGGGGCACTGTCTAAAAAGATCGTGACTAGGCGATGCGCGGATTGTGTAAATGACGCATGCCAAACGAAATATAATTTGTCATAAAAATTAAACATGCGTCCATTTAATGTTCTGTTTATTGTTCTATTAGTAACAATACTAATATATTCATTGACATGTTTTCTTTTTCAAGTAATTGGGTAACGTTTTTTAGTCATCTTCACATGACTTAAGAATTAATACCCCCGTCGCCATCACGAAACAAATTGACGTGTTCACAGCTCGATTTTCGCTCTCCGATTGCCAGCGAGTTCAAATTTCGTCGCACCTATAGTTGAAAATTATTTGCCGTTCCACTGAAGTACCGTCTTAATATCGGTAGGTACAATATTTTTTTTAACTATTAGGTAATAAGCAAACAGACAGGCAAAATTAATGCAAATCCTTTTCCTACCAGAGGCACCTAGTGCGAAAAATACGAAGCTATAGATATAAATAAAAAGGATATCATGTATAAAAATCGTAAAAAAAATATTTAAACAAATATAAAAAAAAACTATTAAAACTATGAATTAGTCAAAAATCTCCTCATGAGATTATAGAAAACTTAATATGTAAACTAAATTTAAATAATAACTACGACCATTATGTAATAATAAGAAGAAAAAAATCACATTTTTTAAAATTGCAATTTTATATTTGACTTAAAATAAGATATATTCTTCTTTTTAATATTTTAAGATATGTCATATTTATTAATTAAAACAGTTTAAATTGTAAATTATCAAAAAAAAATCTAAAATTGCAAGCTACGTATTTTCCGCTAAGTGCCTCTGGTAGGTAGAGGATTCGCCTTAAACAAAATTATATCGTATGCTTAGGTTTCATAGAAATAATCATAAAATTTCTAAATCAGACACTTATATTATAATATTAGTGTAGAATACGTCGCTTTGCCTATGTAGGTGGCAAAAGCTTTATTTAGCGATAACAATTATTTTGTTATTTTTTAGTTATAACTGAAGAAATAATCAGACAAATAAAAACTAATTTGTTTGCTTTGGTACAAATAGTCAAGAAGAAGAATAAAAGGCAAATATTTTGAAATCATTTGTATATAAATTATTAGTATAGATTTTTGTAAAAAAAATCGACAATTTTTATTAGTTAGTATTTAACCTAGATAAATGAAATTGATCAAACAAACATGCGACTAAAACTCAATTAACATAATATTAAAAAATATATTTCAGATAGTAAATCTCTCGATTTCCAAATAATTGTTAAATTATAACCGTGAACTTATCACATTAGTCATGATTAGTCAATATTTTCTAAAAAAAAAACGTGGTTAGGAAATAAAAATATTTTAAATATTTCTTTTACATGACGTGACATTTATGGAGAATTTATACGAATATTTTTTTTATCGGAAACGGTCATAAAACGATAGTTTGTCATTTTGACGCGGCTATAACAATATTCAAGGCATCGAAACGATTTTATTTTTGCATGGACATGACAGATGGAGACTGTAATATTATCTGCTGAATTTATTAACACATAAATGGACTTAGGGGATAGTTTAATGGGCGACAGAAAGCTAAATATTAGGATTTCATTACGAGAGTTAGCTAATATATCATAACACTTTTTTTAATATACTGTATCCAGATTTCCCTCTGATTAACAGCGGACAAAACATCGGGAGCGTCGACAGCTTCAAGTACCTGGGGGACACATCACGGGAGATGGAATTTTGCAGAAAGAGCTCATTATCCGAATGGGAATGGCTGGAGCAACATTCAACTCGATTCGGAGTGTCTGTGACTCACGATTGTACTCGGTCAAAACTAAATGCCGCCTATTTGACGCTTGCATGCTGACGGTGCTGCTTTACGGTAGCGAATCATGGCACCTTACGAAGGCTCAGAGCAGCCGTATACTGAGCTTCGAAAACATATGTTTGCGACGGATACTGGGTGTGCGGTGGTATGACTTTAGGAGCAACGAGGAGATAAGAGAACGCACCAAGCAGCCTCTCATCAGAGTGAAGAGGCTACGAACCTCAACCTGGCTTGCCTGTTATTCAAGCCGACTGCGTCCTGGAAGGCCGCTAAATACTATATATAGAGTGTATACGGCGGAGCTACGGGATTCTGGTTTGACCTGGAACGAAGCAAGAATACTGACGAGCGACAGGGATTCTTGGAGGCGCTTCGTGGTGTCCATATGATCCAACTAAGGGGGGAATATGGTCGAAGAATAAGAAGAAGAAGTTTTTTTTATTTTAATATAATAGAGTCTCGGAGATCTAATTAATTAATTTTAAGACTTTAATATTTACAATACATACTTAATTGCAGAATGTTGGCTAGAAGGGTGGCTGCAAATCCCTCATAGCTTACAAAAGGTCAAAACATGACAAGGTTACATTTTTTATTAAAACTATTAAAGTGTAAATTTTTCACGATACGAAGTATGATTTGTCATTATGCAGCGAAAGGTGAAGGGTAACAAAACAGTAGGTAGAAGACTTTTCCTGGAAAATTAACTTCCGGTGCTACGACTGGCCATGTGTAAGGTGTGTGTACAGTATACTGCGATTTGGTAGTCATCCTTCGATAGAAGGGTTACATATAAATTTTACGTATTATATTTATTTTCACCTTAACACAGTTCGCCGTGAGCTTTCTTATCGGAAAGATATGACCGGTATACTATACGGCAGTGGCGAATGGTACATATTAAATTTGGTCAGTCATACGTATTTGTTTTGATTGAACTAAGACTATAATTTACAGATGATGTTGTTTTTAAAATTCAATTAAACCCTGTGAAAACGAAGCCATAATAATATATAATAGTCAAAATACTCGTCTATCTATAAAATATCTAAAATTATGCAATTCATATATAACTTTGGATATTTTATAGATAGAATAATATAGTTTATCTATTATAGTTTGGTTTAGGTATTTAAAAAAATGAACCAACAATATGTGTAATATGTATTCTTAATCGAACGAAAACAAATAAGTATGAATAGAAAAGTGTGCATAATTTTGTCGTATCGCGAAAAATATACCAAAACTATTATGGTTTGGTTTAGGCAGGTTTTAATTGATTTTTAAAAACTAGCCTACACCATCTGTAAATTGTAGTCTTATGTCGATGAAAATAAATACGCATGACTGAGAAAGTTTAGTGTGCACTATTTATATCGAATCTCACAGTCTACCTCCACCCTTCGCCACTGCAGTATACGATCATCTCTATAGCACCGAGATGAAAAAATTACGCGTTTTTTGTGGAGCATTGCAGACAATAATGCTCCTTCAAGTATGAAAACCTAATCTAACCTAACAAATAATCCAGTATATCGGCTATTTTCAAATTTTGTTTGCTGCTGGCTTCCTGTAAACCGACAAGAACCGTGTTATATTTAGACATGAATTTTATGTCAGTACTATTCGACCCAAAGAGGTTGGAAGGTCTTTAATTTACAACCATATATTTCCGATACAACATCGTCATGATGCATGTTAGTTTTTTCTCGAGTCCTCTCGTGACAAGTTTCCACAAATTTTGCAATATATTATTTTTACCATTATGCGCGAAGGGTGGCTTTTGGAAAGGGGAAGGCTGTAAAGATCTGAGACAAAGAGTACACTTGTTAGGTATGCTTATGGGAAATAAGAAAATAATACGATATTACTAGTAATGAATAGGTACACACTAATGACAACGACACACTAATTCGATGAAAATTCAAAAGCTCACTGATGACATAAAATTGAGCGATGAGTTTAAATTATTTATTTTCATACACATGAAAAATCATTAGATAAAAATATTTTTTATTTTTAAAAACCGTCTATGTATATTTATTTAAATATATGTGATTAAATTTCATTGATTTTTTTTGAAATATCTAATTATTAATTATTTTGGACAAATTGCAGTCATAACAACAATATTATGCGCAAAGTTTTTAGGCTCTTTGATAGAAGCCTACCATATTTCATACAATGCGACAGACTGACTAAGATCACGTGACGTAAAGTCCATACGAAAAACTTTTGCAGATTGTTCTGTAATATGTATAATACATTCCTATATATACCTACGATAGATGTCGTTGACAAATTAAATTATTTTTATAGAATATAAACATTTATACGCAACGATAGCCTCGTGTCGGTCGTGGGTCCCAGATTTGAATCCGGGGTCTGACAAGTACACGTATAGTTTTTTCAATTTATGAATGAGTCAGAGTATGGACCTAATGGTTGAATAAGTGGCTGACATCCATTTCTCGTAAAAAGCAAAATCCGTTAATACAAACCTCCACTCTGTGGAGGCCCATATGATCTTATTAGGATCGGACATGGTCTAAAAAACAACTGAGGGATTATATAAATACGTCAATATGCAATTAAAAAATATTTTTCTTAAGAAGGTAGGCTTTAAATTTAAATAATTTCTTAGTATGGCGTCTTTGCCACTGACATCTGTTAACAAACGTCACCGATGTATTATCGTGATGGTGACACTGTCAATTCACAAACCAGCCATCGAACTGCTTGCTAAAACATAATTAAAAATGAGATTTAATTATTTTAATTACTTGTTGTAGTAATAAATATGTCAAAATATTTCCGGCCTAATTGCAAAATATGGTCATATCAAATTATTGCGGCCCTTGATTGTGGTTCCCTTCCGTTTTAACCGAATTAAATAAATGACCAAAACATCTCATGCGTCAACAACAATGGACACCAAAAAACGTTGTGTCAAATTTAATTTGATATTATGAAAGTAAAATTCCGGATTAAATGTAATTTGTAATACATTATGGCAAACGAAACGGGACAATTGACATCCTAAAGCTATTATTTTCTTTCAAAATATTGTCAGCTCGAGTGTGCTTCCATTTATATGAAATTGACAATAATAAAAACGCATTGTCTTATTTATGAGTATTTTAAATTGTCAAACGTAGAGTGAATACGAAAATCTGTGTATCAAAAACATTTCTCAATACTGAATTGTTAAAAGACTGTATTGAGAAATAGATTTAAATTGCAATAAAAACGTTTGAAGCGGTCTTTAGTTTGTTAGTAACAGCGCTTGTTGTCAATAGTAAAATTCTATATTATCTCAAATGATTAGTTGCACGTCCATTCACAAAGAAAAATACAATTTTGTAATATCTTTAAAAATGCTAAATAACTCAATTTATATTCTGATTACCTGTGATGTTTTACGTAGGTATTAAAATAAAATGGTAATTTTCAACGTTATTGCAACATTAGTTTTACAAGAATATTCTTGAAATCGGCTTCAATTAACTGGAAATATTGGTGAAATGCAAAAAAACGCAGCGTTTCAAGATGTTGCATGAATAAAATAGAAATCTTTTAAAATCATCACCAACAGCCGAGGTCGATTCACTGCTGGATGAAGGTCTCCCCTAGCTCCATCCACTCTTATCGGTCACTAGTTCTTTGCTGCAACGTACATCCACCGAATTTCATGAGTTCGTCTATCCATCGGATTTTATGGCGTCTCTTTGGGCGTTTGGTGCCCCGTCCGTACCACCATAAGACGGCATTTATTCAGCGGTTGTCAACTCGCAGAGCGACATGCCAATCCCATTGCCATTTCATCTACTTAGCGACTTCAACAACATCGCGTCTTCTTTTCTACTTCCTTATATATTGGTTTATTTTGTTATCTTTACGTGTCATGTCCAGCATGCACCTTGCCATGCCACATTGCGTTACCTATTTATGTAAATAGAAGCTTATTATTTTTCCGATTTTTAGTGTAGTTATCAAAATGTACAGAGCTTTTTAAAGGTCGTGTTAAAGGATACAACAAATATTGAAGAAATAAAACCAATAATTGTATATTTTTCTTAATGATAGTAACGATATTTTTTTATATATATACAAGTTAAAACAAATATCAATTAATAATTATGACCGTAATATTTTCTCCTTATCACGCATTCTTGTGGCAATATTTTCATTCATTTGATCGAAAATTTTATAGTAAGTAAATTTAAAAAAAACCTCTATTTTTTCACAAAGAAACCACCCCAAGGCACTATCAGCACTGGGGAAACTGGACGCCAGAACAAATGGGCGCCGCACTGACGAATGAAATAAATAGACATTCGTTACGATTTGATATAGAAAGTAGACGAGGAAGTTTCTATCTACTACTTAGAAGTGTTAATTGATTTTGCTCTTAACATAATGTTTTTTTATTGTGAATTACTATGCCCGACGCTTCATATAAAACTAAAATATCTCTCTTCTCGATGGAACTTAAACATATGCACAATTAAATCATTATATTTTACTTGTGCATATTTTAACTCTCACCAAGTGTCAAATAATTTAATAATATATAAGTATAAAATATATATTTTTAAAGTTTCTATAATTCACGAACGTCTATTTATTTTCGAATTTCATTCGATTGCGTAGCGCCTAATTGTCTCGGCGCCGAATCACCAAGCCGAAGCACCAAACCAAATATGTATACGAAAATGTTGAAAAAAAAAATTAGATTAGATTTAACACAGTATAAAATTATAAATGATTGCTTGAAAAATCATAACGTTTGTCGTGTATTTCTTCACGCATTTCATTAAGCTTTTCCGGCGTCAAGTCAGCGTCATCCAGTTGGCAACGTCCAGATCCAGCGATCATCATATTTGGATGGGATGGGATTTTTAGAGAGGTATAACTAAGACATTTAAAATGAGCCACGATCCTCAACAATGAAGGACACGAAAATATAAAATGACAATGTTCCACTTGTAATTTTTAATAAAATCACATTTGAGTAAACGCCGTTAATCTTTGGAATGTATCAAATACTTTCATTAACGACACATACCTACTACGTAAAGGACTTTATATGAGCCAAAATAATTACGATTTGCTAAATTTTAACGGTAAAAACATGAACTTTATCACCGCCATCTTTAGATTAATAAAGCCTGAGCATAACTTTTTGCACAAGCAATGAGTGGTCCACTTTTCAGCTGTCAAAATCAGATCCCAGATTGCTTGACATATCGATTCGCCCTTTCTCGTTTCAAATTGAATTATAAAAAATTCTCAAATCAAATATATTATTAAATTATAAATAATACACATTCCTGTTATTCATCAACTGTCAAAGTCAGACTAGTCCTTCACACAAAAACCGGTAGTAATATCGATTTTCAAAAAATATGTAGCATTGATCTATGCATTACATTTGTAGAAAGTGTGTTAATGCTAGTGTATTATTTATCATGTAACTTATCTATTCAAATCAAACCATTCCCTGTGTGAACACGGCAGACGCGTCAGTATGAGCACTCTATAGAACAATGACAGGCAATGACATTTCATACATAGACAACAACGGGAGGAGCGGAAAAAGAAGGACCAGTCGTTGTGAATGTATCGGCTTTCTACTTGACTCGGCAATGCCTTTATAATACTAAATAATATTTTTGTAAATATTTTCGAGGTTGTGACCCTTGCTGTAACGCACCAATCAAATCACTCGTAATACCAATTCCAACGACCAATAAATTTGTTTTAAGTACCCATTCACAGTTGTCAACTACCTGTATTCAAAACAAACACAAAAAGTGTGCCATCCGTATTATGTTAAACATCACTTCGTCAATAGTAAATGCCTATTTATTCACTTTCCCTTTTTCCGGCCAATTTAACTGTCTATTTATTTACTCATGCATGCATATATGGACGTTTTTGTATACATATTTCCGTATGCGATGCGCTATTACAGATAGATACTGCACGGAAGTATACATGTTTTCTATGGCCTTGCATTTAAATTACGGAGATTTATATTTTATGACAAATCCACGCTTGGTTTCATATACTAAGCAACTATTGGTCGACAGATAAGATATAATTCGTTGGCATAGTACCTACAAGGAAAATCCATTAAGTACGTGAACTATTGTTTTGAGAATAATAAAATATTTACCATTTTGTTTATTAATCATTTATTTATTTATTTAAAAAAAGAGACATTGAGCAGATAACAAATTATGTTATAGGGAAGCCAGGCGGGAACCGCACTAATTATTGTCATAGCCGATTTTGGTGAAATTTATGAATTCAAGAATGAAAACCTAACCTAACTTAACCTAACCTAACCTAAACTAACCCAACCTAACATATATTCTAGTATATCAGCTATTTGTTTGGTGCTGGCTTCCCCATAACTGACTTGTACCCAAATTATTAACTCAAGACGTTCACAACATAACAACAACATGACATTTAGAATAAAAAGTACAGATAAATCAATTTAGTAGAGAAAAAAAACAAAGCAAAAAATAATTTTATAGCAAAAGAAATAAAATAAAAAAACAACAATAATTCAAGAAAAATACAAATTAAACAATTAAATAGACTTTTAAAAACAATATACACATTGCATCGCTAACAATGTCTACATCTCTAGGGAGTGCATTGAACAGCCGCACAGCCCTCGCTATCAGTGCCTGGTGAGCCTGACACGAGGAAACAGTTTTCACCCAAAATAGGTCATGGCTGCGACCACGCATGTAATTGATAGGTGCATAAAAATTCAAATTTTCCAGAATATCAGGATTGCAAAGTATACCACGTGAGAGCAGATGATTTGAAAAAAATAAATATAAAAATGGATATCTATCTAAAAAAATGATTTTAATTAGTTTTCATTAAATGTAAAGATAATTTAGATTAGAATTATAAATATAACGTTTATGTCAACAACTAATAAGCAAAATCTTTTTCTGATTTCAATGAATAAATTGTCATAATAATTGTATTGTTCTTTTACTAAAAAAAACGTAAATTATGAAATAGTTTTACTAAAAATCTCTAGCTTGAAAAACTCAGTTTTTTTTATTCCCATTATTATTTTGTTATAACAATATTGTGCATATTAAGAGGTACATTTATAATAATCATTGGGTTCCTACCAAAATGTGGTAAGTCGTTAATTTAGGTATTTAGAGTTAACAACGGATTATTGAAAAAATGTGTAAATACTGACAATGGGTTTTGTGAATCTTTTAATTATATATTAATTATAACACAATCACTGCTGACCTGTTAATTGATATTTAATTACCTCATTTAAATATCATGTTAATTATATATAATGGCCATCTTACGCAATCGCGCCTGTCGCGGTGTCAGCACTAAATGAGTTATTAAGAAGAAGAAATGACATGTCGTACCCACTGGGAGTGCGCACACCCCTGTTATAAAATATGAATGTGATTTTTTTTAATATAATATTTGATATTTATATACAGTGAATGACGTACGTCGTACCTACATGATCAAATATATTTCAGTTATGAATTATTTATAAAAAACAAGGTTGGTGATCAGCACAATGAATAAATCAACAAAAAAGGTTACTATTTTAGTTTTGTTTTTTTTTTTTCAAATAATATTTGGTGGCTACTCATTTGTTTTTATTTGGTCTGAAAAGATAATGGATGGAGCATAATATCATTTAATTTAATAATACCTACGTAATTTAAATCATCACTCATCGAGTCTAATCGATAAATAAAATACTGACTATATTATAATATAAACTATATAATATGAATTATGGAAATATATTTTTTAAGTTAAATATTTTTAATGGCAATACAGATTAGAATGTTTTTCAAATGATGCCAGACGCCTACCAATTGGGTTGTAGGTATGTATGTCGGTGTTTAAAGTTTGATACCCGATAAACCACATTCGGACCGGGATAACCAGAATCGAGGATACTACATAACATGACGTGGGGTTGCTGCAGTGTTTCCCAACATTATTTCTACAAAGCCCTACTTCAACGCTTCAAATATCTCCACGCCCCCCTATAAAAAATGTATAGTTACCTAATTAATTCTGAAAAAAATGAATTGCTTCAAATAAAAAATGCACATATGCAATGCTATTTTAAATTTTACTTTCTTAAGTAAATATGTATATTGCGTTACATGTACAACTTAGAAGAAAATTAGTGCGATTCTTGTGCTATGCTCCGTCTTCAAATAATTTTCAAGACGACCTTTTTGCACACCAAAAAAATCAAATTGCCCCTGGGGTGTACGCCCTACGTTGGGAAACACTGGGTTATTGCCAAAAGAGAGTATGTCTCGAAATCATGTTATTAAAATTCTAATTCATATTTATATATTTTACATAATATAATGAACATAACAAATTATAAATTTAAAGCGTTCACAACATGACATAAAATAAGCGTTAACAAATTTTCAAATAAAAATACAGAGCAATGTGAGTTAATAACACAATAAAAAATAAAATAACAAAAATAAACGTAGATGGAAGCACACAGAGTGAACTATTGATAAACCCTATCTTATAAAACAACGTCCACCTAAATTCACCCTCACGTAAGTGGAATATAACATCAATATCCGAACCGATTTCATTAAACATTGTTATTGCCATCCCAATTGGTATTACTAATGGCAGGTTAGTTCTGCACCTTGGGAGAACAAACAACGGATGCCCTCGATTCCTAAGATAGTTATCAGAGACACACAAGTAATTGCAATAATTTGAAGTTTGACATGCACTCTAAAATCAGGCATAAGGTACTAATTTCTTTGTGTTTTATGTGCATGTTCTATAATATCGGATGACCTTGTTTTTTTGGAATACATGTTTATATATCCGTTGTTAACAATACATACCTAAATTATAGACTTAAATAATTACAAAATAAAAAGAACTTCTTGTATACCACGTTTTTAATTTTTATGTTGAATCATATAAACTTGACAATTCTATGTATTAATAATTTAGGACAAATAAGGCAATTGTCAACAAATCGTTTTTTTTGGTATTTTGCAACAAACAAACATAGAATACTGAAATGTCATTTTGATTTCCATAGTAACGCACGTATATATTAACAATTTAGTTGCTAAGACCACCCACTTGGCAACCAATAATAGTGGATTGGATTACGGATTTCTTCCGAAATAACTTTTCATACAAAACAAAATTAACTGAAAATGAATTCAATTTCAGAAGATGGCTAAAAGTATTAAAAGAATGCACTGGCATCGTGTTCTGATATATTCTAAAAGTTTCGAATGTCTGGAAGTTAGTTAAAAATCTATTGCAAGATTTGTACTGGATAAACAACCACCGGACAAACAAGAATACGAGCTAATAAAAACGTTGTAAAAAATCAAAGAGTGGTTCATTAAATAAATTATATTAGTTTTTATTACAATAATATTCGAATGAAGTAACGTACCTAATGGTATTTTGTTTTTGCACCTTTAAGCTGTGTCGGATAATAATTGACGAAATAGTGAAATATTATGATTAGTGATTTCCGCACTTCCCGTGACCGATCAATAATAATCAGCAAGTGGTGTCCGGGTAATATTATTAACATGCAAGGACTTATTGTACAACTAATTTACAAATACACGCATCCTCATTGTAAACAACACTATATCCAAAACGCGGCAAAATCGGAAACAATTTTTAAAAAATCGAATCATTATCATAACGAGGTACTAATTTCAGATTCGAGGAAATCGTCGTTTGCTCGCGATTAATAAAAAAATATAATTGCATATACTTTCTTATTAAGTATGTATTTCATTATATTTAACAATGTGTTTACATAATGACTTAAACTTCGTTAACACATAGTTCATTATTTTTCAAAACTGGACATGTCCACTATTCACTCCTCAGGGATAAATGAACTTTTCAAATCAAAACATAGAGCGAAAATACGCACGCGACAAAAACCAAACTGTCAGATTGTATGACAACATACTTGGTCACGTGACTCCATACAGTCCCGTCATTAGCTGAAAGTGACATGTCTCATTTCGAATGTCAACAACGTTGGACGTGTCCCTATTTGAATGTCAACCTACTTTTTGAAACCTCTTTTCAATGTGAAATTGGTGTTTTGCGGCTATTTTTGAAAGTCAACAAAGTGTGTATGAGGTTATAGAATGATATTCCGATAATAACTCACTTTCGGCATATATGGGACATGTCCAGTTTTGAAAGTTACCCACTGAGTTATTGATAAGAAATTGTTAAAAAACATATATATATTTTTTTTTCTGACTACGTCCGATCCTAATAAAATCATATGGGCCTCCACATAGTGGAGGTTTGTATTAACAGATTTTGTTTTTTTTACGAGAAATAGATGTCAGCCACTTGCTCAACCAATTAGGTACATACTCTAACTCATACATAAAATTGAAAAACAAAATGTGTACTTGTCAAACACAGGATTCAAACCTGGGCCCCACGACACTATATGCCGACGCTTAAGCCGCGCAGCCATCGTGGGCGCCATAATATTCTTTATTTCTGCGTTAGCGGATCGCGAAACATTTCTCCTATTTTCAGTGGTCCGCATGTGGCAAAGCCTTAATAAGCACTGCTCTAAATAACTACGCCATCGTGAGACCTAAACTTAGCTGATTATATAGAATAATAAATTATAAAAATTTATTTCAATTTAGTCCATATAAATAACAATCATAAAAAATTCAAAAACCCAATCAATATTCTTGTTATGGATTGTAATATATAATTGTGAATGGGAGCAAACATCGAAATCAACTTTTTTTTATGTTGCCAACTGGATGTATAATGTATACGATTTTAGTCCTATGATTTTTATCTAATGCGATTGTGACGTATTTGACGTCCATAGTTACACTTTATAAGAGTGTGATTAAAAAAAGATTTTAACCGGTTCCTCGGTACAATAATTTACATTTTTGAACATGCACAGTAGCTCGATTTGAATTAATAAAATCAATTAATATGTTATTGCCGTTGATACGTATTCAAAATATGTTTTCGAGTATTTAAAGGTTGTTCACTAGCCGCGATCCGCCGGTGTTGCAAGTGCACGAATCGTGTTAAATCAAAGATGTTGAAAAACCCTTACTGCCTAAATGTTTACGTGTCAAAATATTCGTAATAATGAGTGGCGTGCTAATGGCTAATTAATATTGATAGTAAATTGTAAATTAGTAACTGCATTATGTGCATATTAGTAGTATTAATAGATTATATCTGTGTGCGAAAGGAAGAGGGCGATGAGTCGAAAATCGGTACTTTTCAGGAGAGGCAAAACAAAATTTGCGTCTTTGAGAATATTCTTAAAATTGTAATTAAACCGAAAATATAAATTTTTTTGGAAATTTTTTTTTGCACTTGTCTATTAAAATTGATATACTATGGCATAAATTTATCAGATTTTCAATAGTTATGGATTTTACTATATTTTTTTGATATATCCCTTTCTTCCTTTCGTATTTTTTAACAAAGAATATAAATTGACAACTTATCTCTTTTGACATGTAGGTACAAAAGGTGTGATTTTATTATTTTTTTATCATTTAGTGACAATTTAAATTATTTTTCCCCTCCAGACGGAGCATATGGATTATTATAATGTCAATAATGTAATCTGGCATTTATTATTGCAGGTGTAAGATGTAATAGTTTATTACTTTCATAGAATATACGTAGCTGGATTAAAGTTATTATTTAATAAAAAAATAGTTTTATTTTAATACATTTATATTTGAAACAATATGTATAAATTTGATAGATAGTTAAAAATAAAACCAAAGGACATATCATTTTATTTTAATACATTTACATAGTAAATCTTCTTCTTCTTCTTTCAACCTGTCACGACCCAGCGTTGGGGAATAAGGCAAGCACAAGATTGCGCCACTTCTCTCGATCCATCGCCAACTCTTGCGCCTCACGCCATTCCAGACCTGCAGCGCGTAGATCGCTTTTCTAGCACCGCTGCAGGGTGAGGGAGGACCGGCCACGACGACGGAACTCTTGAGGCTGTGCCACAAGGGTACGAAGTGTCGCACTCTTTTGCGGCATTACATATTTGACAGCAGTTAGAAATAATAACTAGGACATATGATTTTATATTATTTTTTACTTTATATTGTAAATTATAGTTACGTATTTGACACAGTTAGACATAATACCTACTACTTGTCAAGTCTTTCATGAAAATTATCCGGATTTATATATGGTACATTTATCTGGAATTGACAAGCAAAACTCATGAGTTTTTATCGATTAAATATGTAGAATACTGAGATATTTTTTCTTCTCTTTATTAATTTGCACTGGACCACTGTAACATTTAGGAGGTTCAAGGATAACATGCCTTCCTCGGCGACTAAAAGATATTGACTGGAATTGTTGCAAATCATCCAGGCTATTTTTAAAGAGGATGTTATTAGCCTCGGCACTTTTTTTTTAAAATTGAAACCACTTCACCTGCTGGATGGACCCTTCAAGAGACAGGCAAAATCTAAAAACATTACTTTAACTACAAAATTATTATCTTTTTTCGTACAATTTTTAACTAGATTGTACTAGTCTCTCGGTCTCTCGAACTTTCATTAAGTAGAAGTGCTTGTGTTTTGGTTGATTTACTAAGAAATCATTTATCTATTGATAGTGAATACAAATCTCCGCAACTTAAACAATTGAATAATCCTCGAGTAGTCTTGATATTTCTCTAAAATAGCATAGTTGTTTAATACCATTAAATTTATCTTCAATATTATCTTTTGAATCAGAAAATGGCATCATGGCTTCTATTTCTTGGGCTATTTTCCACTGTTCTTCTCTCCGAGAAGCATTCATTATAATATCATAATAATTAGTACCCAATTCTGTACCTGCAATTTACAATCAATGTAAATAAAGATATATAAAGCATTCTTCCTCGAAATATTATTACACAGGTACGTAAAAAATCAATTCCTTTCACCCATTGCATGTCATTTACTACTAATGGAATATAATATTGTAATTTAAAACAATATAATAATGCTAAATTATTATCTCCTGAATCAGAAAATGGCATCGTAGCTTCTATTTCTTGGGCTACTTTCAACTGTTCTTCAGTAAGACTACTGGTCCGAGAAGCATTCAGTAAGTATATCATAATTAGTAGCCAATTTAGTAACTGCAATAACACAAACATAATCAATAGTAAACAAAGATAAATGTAGGTACCTAAAATAACCTTCTTTGTAATACTATCACTTCAAAAATCAATTCATTATGACTGTACTAATGGAAGATGATAATGTAATTTGAAACTATAAAATAATGCTAATGATAATATGTGCAGCACTGTTTAGTAAATTGAAATATTCGTTGAAATTGTTGGTTTAAAGAATTATCATCACTTTAATGATTGCAATAATATCGAGGTTATGTTATGACGTTTACTTACCTGTATTATTTTGAGACATTTCCTTCGCGAGCCTCATGATTAATTCGATTCTTTCACGAGACATAGTAATAAGTATATTATTACTATCAAAAATGAACTGTAGATAGAACAATAACCAACTTTAACGTTTGACAGCCTAAAAGCGGGAACAGCAAATAGCGATGACTCGATGACGTTTAACTCGAACTGGTGTGAACAGAGCCAATGGTCGAAAGCAATACGGCGTTGTCGCGACTCAACGCTGTCTTCCTTTCGGCGTGTGACAAAAACTAAAGTTTCCCTGCGAGATGATTACATTCAACGCATTTATGCTTTCGAAATATTACGAAAAATAAATCATCGCATATTGTTAATATACAAAATTTACTTACATAGCGGCGTTAATTCGACTGGTCCCTTTTCTGCTTTACGCATATATGCATTAAGGTTGGTTTTGCATACTCAACTCATTTTACCAAATTTCAGACTCATCGCCCTCTTCCTTTCGCACACAGATATATTATTTATAACCAATGAAAAAAATCTTTTTGAAAGAAGTAAGACACCCCGCAGGAATCGAACCTGCATCACTCAGGTATCGCGCCCAAGCACATAGACAACTCTGCTAAAGGAGTCAAACTTAATTGCGACATATTCCACTTGCGTAAGGTGAATTTACGTGGGCTATGTTTAATATATATATATATATATATTATAAATATACTCGATCGATGTACATAAGTCAATGTTTACTATTCTTATACCCCTGCTACTATAGTAAATTTCGTTAACCTTTATTTTCTTTGTTTTATGTCATGTTGTGAACGGTCTCAATTTACAATTTGTTATGCTTACTATATGTAAAATAAATTAAATTAAATGATTATAGTATTTATGTCTATATGAAAAACAGGTCTGTTTTTATATCAAGATTTATTGTGAAATTCAGGTGAATGCAACAGGTGTAAATTTCGATACACTCTCGATTTCATTAAAACAATATCGCACACAGATACAAATAAATCACTTTAGATTTTTTTTATAATGAACTACAACGATGACGTCACACTTGATAGTATTTAATTGAATCAATCTCAAAACAAAATATTTACAAATATATTTAAAACACGTGTTTACGTTTTTCCTTGTTTATTTCTTAATTAACATCTTTTCAAATAATGCTTTTTGAATAAATTACCTAATTGAGATGTTTTTCTGAAAGATTCAACTACCTAATTAACAAAAGCCAATCGCCACATAGCAGCTGAATTTGGGAAGCACTTCAGAGAGTATTAAGACCCATTCGTTAAAATTGGTCGTAATTAAGTATGGCGCCTTTATCATAGTGGTATATGTGCATGAGCGCGAAACCAGAGAGATGCAGGTTCGATTCCTGCGGGATGTCTTACTTTTTTCTATTGGTTATATTATATTTTCTCAGAATTGTTTTCAAAATTATGTAGGTATGTTCAATTAAGTTATGATTTATTTGGTAGAACTACGTTTTTCAAATTGATAATACAAATTATACTTAATTTTATAGGTTGTGTTATCAAACGATTCTAACAAGGTTATAACTTCAAGCAGAACATCCTGTTAAATGATGAACTTTTTTTTGTTGAACCCAATATTCGGAAGATGATTTTTGTTAGCTGTTATTCTCGAAAGACTTATTTTAAAAGCGAAGATAAATGTAAATTCAACAGCTCATAGCTCTAGCAGCATATTTAGTTAGATTACATAATTATTGTGGGAAAGGGCATTAATGTACTTACAAGACCCAACCCTAGAAATGTAATAAGCCAGGAAACCGAGATCTACTCTTATAGGCCTATCTCTTAAACCTCACAAGGTCTCAGTTAAAAGAAAAGGTAGAGGAAAAAAATATTTTTGTAGTCACGATAACGGTGTTACAACTGAAAGAACTATCGATTAATAAAAAAAACATGTAGAATTTAATACAAGTTATAATATCATTTTGTAAAGATACAACTGTTTTCTCTTTCAAATTATCAAATTTTAAATGCAGAACGTAATATCATGAACTTTGCCATATTGTAATGAATCATAGTAGGTAGGTGTACAGATAGTAATATTATGGTTAAATGTCAGCCATTCGGTGAATCTGTTTCTAATATAAGATCGAGGTGAAATTAATAAAAATGTAATCAGAGAAACAAAAAATGATAATTCTTTGAAGCGCTTATAATATTATAAACATAAAGTTGGAGTCATTTTAAAATCAAATCTAGGAACATCCAAATACCTACATAGCAGTGGCGTGCAGTAATTTGTGACGTAGTTTGTTGTGGTGGTGGCTGGATTTAAGAGGCGTCAAAAGTCCTAAGAACCAGTCATCAGAAAATGAATTGAGTCACAACAGTACAATATTCCAAGAAAAAATAATTTGTCTCAGAAGCATATCAATTCACGAATAGTAAAAAAGTTCTTTTCAATGTCATTATAGATTATTTTATAAAAATATGGGCTTCTGTGATTCGTCTATACATATCGATCGTTCCAAGTAATAATTTAGAATATTATAATATTTTGTGTCACAATTTTTGTTATGAATATTTTATGACAAGAAAATAATTTTTCAAGTTTCATTTGACTTTTGCTATATTTTCACTAAACAAATATTATTTTTTATTTGGGGGACGGCAATTTTGGGCTGGTACCAGGGCGGCAGACACCCTTGGTACGTCCCTGCAGGTGGTAGTCTAAATGCATTTTCACAATATTTTAAATTAAAAATGTCAATAATAACAATCTATCCAGAAAATTACAAACAATGTATACATTAAAACATTATATTTTAGTCAATTCTATTAAATTAATTTTCGCAATAAATTATTAATATTATTGATAGTATGTAATATATTGGACTGGGGATGCTCCGTAACAAGAGCATTTACAGACCGCATGCCACTGTTACATACATTCGAAATATTTCGGACTAGAGCTGACATAGCACGTCTAGATTCAGCGCTTCTCAAACTTTTTTATTATCTAGTCCGCTAAATATGAAAAAACATCAAGGCCCCTATTTTTTAATAAAGAAGTATTCGTTTTCAACCTTTTTATAATGACAATCTTTTTATAATTCGATGTAGATCTTCACTGCCTCACGAAGAGGTTTCCTAACAGATGTTTTACTAGGAACGTTTATTAGTCATTTGCTCAACTTTTACTCTGGGTCTATCTGGGGATCAGAACTCGCCGCATGCGTCTTACGACGAATTTGTCGATGTGACGTCATCGTAAAACAAGAAACAAACGTTATCAAATGGAGCTTCGCAGATTGGCCGATGCAACTGCGACGCTGCGACGCTCCTGCATGCGACGAATTGCGTTTGCTAGAGCCTGCATGTCGATATCGAATAATGTCGACTCCGCGCATGCGCACAGCCGCACAATCGGCCATTTCTGTCTCTGTCTCTGTCTACACTGTCATTGCTCGCTCATCGCTGGTCACCGCGTTTGACGTTTGTTCATACAATCAATACAATAAAAATGGCAGACGAGAGACTTTTCCTTTTCCGCGTTTGATGTTTGCCGCTAGGCAGATGTGCGAGGTTATAGCATGAAACATTCGGCGGCGGTCTCGGAAGTTTTGATTTATGGCCGTCAGGCACACAAGGCGAGTTGTGATGTGCGAGCCGGCTAATATGAAAGACTGCACTTGGCTGTCATGTGCGTTATATGAATGATAATGAATCAGTGAAGATTGTAATATCAAGAAATCCAGTAAGAAGCAGAAGAATATGCTGGCCAAAAATTCTCTGGCAAGATGGTGTCGATCTGGAACATGTTCAAAGCGTGATAGTATTTATTTTGTCTTTGAAATCTGTCACAATAATATGGTGTGCCATCCCGGATTTTTGGTGTTACGAAATTACCTAATAGAAAGTTTACAAAACAGCAGCAGATAGTATTAAATGGTATCCCATTGGAAATTCAAATGTCCAGAACTTACCAAAAGAATTATAGTGCGTATGTGCATAACGTGCGGGGCGCATGGGAAGGTGACATAAGATAAACCCGAATCTCAGCAAGACGTATTCTCCGTTTAAACACAATATAATATTACGTCTAGAAAGATTCGGCGCCGGGACAATTGGGCGCTATGCAATCGAATAAAATTCTAAAATAAATACACGTTCGTGAATAGTAAGTTATAGTAATTATTATTGTCTTTGCAAAAAACTCCTACCCTATCAATAATAATACATTCGATAAACGTATAATAAATCGTCAAAACCTAATAATAGATCATTAGTAATTATAAACAATAAAAATGCTACAATCAAGAGGTGTAAAATCCTCCATTCTGGGAACAATGGTTACGTATTGGGAATTAATCGAGTTATTCATAATTTGTTTGTTATATTTTTTTATTGTGACCCTTGACAATGGCTTTGACAAAGACCCTTGACTTGATATGTAGGTAATGGAGTTTGTACCTACTTTATTGTATTGATTTATATATAAGTGAGAGTTAATAGTATTCGTTGTCAGTGTTTATTTGCCTTTTGGTGAGATGCTTGAAGATGCCGTAAGGCAAAACCCGGGTCGCAAAAAACGACTCAAATGGAATAGTACAAAACTTAAATCCATTAGAATATATTTATATTATTATATATTTAATAATTGATGAGAATTTAAATATTCACACGTAAATAATGTTTGATTGTGCGTTTATGTTTAAGCTCCAACGAGAAGAGAGTTCTTTAATTTAATATGAAGCGTCAGGCATAATAATTCTTAATCCGCAATAAAAAACAATATGTTTAAAGCAAAACCAATTAAATCTACTAATTAGTAGATAGAAACTTATTAAATTTCCTTGTCTACTTTCTGTATCAAATCATAACGCACGTTTATTTCATTATGATTGCGGCGCCCACTTGTCCTGGCGTCCAGTTGTCCCAATGCCTTTACGCCTGCCTCCGCGACTGATTTTTTTATAATATCGCATTCTGAGAATGATTTCACTAATGGTTCCTCCCACATAAATATGTCTATTATATACTTAACTATTATTTTTTTAAGTGTGATAAACATCTATCAATGATAAAGTTTCCAAGAATTTTCTCACCAAAATGATAATCATATGAAATTATTTGATACATTGACCTAAATTGCAACAAATATAATCATTAAAATATATATTTCTTTTATGAAAATTAGCTTACACGCATAAGGCGTTTTTCTTGACCAAATAATGTCCATTAAAAGTTTAATAAAAGTTAAAGATCTTTTTCATATCCATGGAAAAGGTATTAAGCGACTATTTAACCATTTAGCAGTTATTTTAATATATACCGGTGGCAATGTCTCATAGCAAACGATTATACATCATTTAACGTTTACCTTGACGTATAAAGAAAACATCTAATTACGAAAACTTATCAACCACGATATATAATATTTCGTATGTAGTTGTCACTTCTGTATAATTCATACGGGGCGCGTCAATCGGGGGTGTTAGGGGTGCAAAACATCAGTTCAGCAGGATTAAAGGAGCGGCAAAACTAGGAAAACAAACATGTTTAATTATATATTATTTAATTACATAAAATTAACTTTACGATGAAAAATCGCCTGCGGTGCAATTTTCTTCCATATCATTAAACATATTCGTGATTCCGTGTTCTATCAATACATATCTATCGATTTAATGCGCTTTACATTATAATTCACAATTTTATATTATTTAGTAGGTAAATATGTCATATTTTTTTTTACTTATATATTGATGACAATTCCCATAAAAATTATCGTTTCAACTTTTCTTTGACTCATGTCATATTTTCAATTGGGGAAATGGCAATTTTGGGATACCATCCGGATGACAGGAATCCTTAGCGTATCCTGTGTATAACTGTGTGAGAGCTTTCCTTTTTCATAGTCCATGAGGATAAATTATAGTAGTGTTAATAATAGCAGTGAAATCACAGGAACGTCCACCATTGAAAAAATCACATAAATAAATTGTGACGTCGCCGGGATCAAACCCTAAGACCCCGGATGTGACTCCAGTATTTTACGCTTTGAACTACAAAAGCTGTTATTTTTTTAAGTAGGTATGATACTATTGTTTCGATTGTCCATTGCTTACCTCCTACAAGATTTGTATTGCGGCGACGGGATGGACCTGAGTGACCCCAATCAGTGAAAAATAGACGCCATAGCTTTCTTAATTTGTAGATAGGTTTCACCGTAAAATAGGGAGGATTTAATTTAATTAATTATTTGAATCCCTCGTAACAATCGTTATGTTATTACATAATCTACAATCATTGCTTTATTTATTTGTATAATAATAAATATCTCTATAGTATAGATCAGTGATCGCCAAACGGTAGCTCGCGGCGGCATTTTCGGTAGCCCGCGTAGGATATTTTATCATATTTATAATTTGCCTCTCAAACTTTATTATTGGACTGATGGGAATTGCGGCATTCACTTTATCCCTCTCTCGCTCATTTGTTTCGTCGCTTAGGTGGGAATGACAATCAGCAATGCATATAATACCACATGGCCTCACCCCTATATCATGGCCCTCACAAAGGGAGGCTCATAGGGCCTAGCCCTAGCTAGATGAAAAAAAAAATATAATGAAGGAATATGTATAAGTAGCTCACCAGACAATTTGCAATTTCTGAAAGTAGCTCACATATTTATTGAGTTTGGAGACCACTGATGTAGATGGATAAAATAAATTAAATAGTTCATTTAATCATGTAATTAAGTAGGTAAAATATCGAATATTTTTGAAATGATAACGATGTGGAGATGGTCCCTACAAACCCTTGAGGTTGAGCTGCCTCTGACTATTGTAGCAATTTTATGAATTGTGCGCCGAAATTCGAATTAGTATTACTTGCCTCGTTGGTTTCTCAATTCGCTGAAAACGAATTATTGCACCGGCCAACGGCAAATGACCTATCGCCGAAATGATATCGCAAGCATGTCAAAACACTCGCGAAGAGAAAGCTCATTCACTCACTTATCGACTTTGCCTGTGGAGTATTTTGTAAATACGCTCGTGGAGAAAAATACATTACAGTTATTATTAAGTATTGGCGATGCACGAGTATTTAATAGAATGCGCAAAACATTTTTATCACTTTCATAAACCAATAAAATATAATTCACAATTTCTACCAACGATGTTGTGGTATTTTGAACGAAGGTAAACGATTATAATCGAGATTAGAACAAATAATAATTACAAGATAAAAAGAAATTTTTATATACAACGTTTTTAAACTTCCTGTTGAATCATATAAACTTGACTTGACTAGCTTAAACGATCAAAAAAAACTGTATTTGATAGAAATAATACTGAAATGTCATTTTGACACTCATATTGATTTCCATAGTAAAGCAAATATATATTAATAATTTCCTAGCAACCAATAATAGTGGATTGGATTACGGATTTCTTCCGAAATAACTTTTCATACAAAACAGCATTAACTGAAAATGAATTCAATTCTACTTAAAGATGGCTAAAAGTATTCAAAAAAATGCATTGGCATCGTGTTCTGATATATTCAAAAAGTTTCAAATGTCTAGCTAGTCGGGAAGTTAATTAAAAATTGATTGCAAGATTTGTACCGGATAAACAACCACCGGACAAATAAGAATACGACCTAATAAAAACGTTGTAAAATACAAATACACATAGTAATAATTAGTATTAAAGTTATGGCATAATACACCAGTGGCGAAGCGTGGAGGTAGGCTGTTATGATCCATCCAACTCGATATAGATAATATATTAGATTGGGGCAGGCGTAACAAACTGGAATTCAATATTGATAAATGCAATGTTTTATCGTTTACTAAAGCCTCACGAGTATTGTTTTTCCAGTACTCGATGCATGGCAGAGTTCTCTCGCGAATATCATCTGTAAGAGATCTTGGAATTACGTTTGACGGTAAACTGACGTTTAGTGGTCATATAGATACCATTTGTAAAAAGGCGCTAAAGATGTTGGGCTTTGTCTTGCGTACTTCCCGGGTCTTTTCGGATGTAACGGTACTAAAAATTCTCTATAACTCCTTAGTTAGAAGCAGACTTGAGAGTGGGTCTGTCGTTTGGGCCCCGCATCAGTTGAAGTACGGCCTTATGGTGGAGAGTCCAAAAGAAATTTTTAAGACTCCTTTACTTTCGGCTGTATGGATATTATCCGTGGCTCTATCCGACTGATTTTCTCTTAGGGATGCTTACATACTGTAGCTTAAAATTTAGAAGGGATCTTTATTTAGCTACATATTTTTTCAGACTTATACGCGGCGTAAATGTGAACTCTGCCATTCTTGGTGGTGTTGGCTTGTGTATCTCTGATAATTACCTTAGGAATCGAGGGCATCCGTTGTTTGTTCTCCCACGGTGCAGAACTAACCTGCCATTAGTAATGCCAATTGGGAGGGCAATAACCATGTTTAATGAAATCGCTTCGGATATTGATATATTCCACTTACGTGATGGTGAATTTAGGTGGACGTTGTTTTTAAAATTCTTAAAATAGGGTCTGCTTAACTCATCCGGCGTACTTCCTTGTACCTATATACTTAATATTTTTTGTATTTACACATTTATACTGTACATAAAACTGTTTTAATAATATTTCTTTGTTTCTAAATGTCATGTTGTGAACGTCTTAAACTTATAATTTGTAATGTCCACAATATGTAAAATAAATAAATAAATTGAAAAAATTAAATCCGACATGAATAATTCACATTACTTTGTCAGTTGTTCGTATTTGTTTTTATTGAACTAAAACTACATGTAAACCTTACCTAAACCAACCCATAAATACATAGTGCTCACTTTTTCATTCATACTTATTTGTTTTCGGTTAATTAAGAATACATATTACAAAAATGTTGTTGGTATTTTTTTTTAAATTCATCAAGCCCTGCCTAAATCAAATCATAGTAGATAAAACATATTATTCTATCTATAAAATATCCTAAATAATAATAGACGATTGTTTTTTTGCTATTATCTATTAAGGGTTGGTTTTCGAAGTGGTTAATTGAATTTTTTTTTAAACTAACTAACACCGTCTATAAATTGTGGACTTAGTTCAATGAAAACAAATACGTATGACTGACAAAGTTTATTGAGGACTATTTATGTCGGATCTTAACAGCCTACCTCCACCCTTCGCCACTGTCTGTAATACACCTATAACAGAAAGACGACGTCGTGTATAGTCAGGCCGTGGCATTACACGGCGAGTTCCGAAAGTAGTGCTAGTTATTAATGTGGTAAACTGTTCGCAGTAAATCATGATTTTCGATTACACAAAACAGAACAGCCAGGAGAAAAATAAAACATTCATATTTGTCATATATATTTATTAATTAAATACTCAGAAAACTTAAGTTTATAAACGGATATATAATATATAATAATTATAATCATTGCATGTTGGTCATTCGGCGTAAAAACCTCAATTTATCTGCTGATTTTGATAATCATGCACAACTTCACAGAACTATTAAACTCATTATTTCGCTGTACCTGACCTTGTCACCCAAACATTTTGAACATATTCGATTGATTAAGACGATATACACCGAGTTGAGTCCCGCTTAATCGAGGCTTTCCAGCGATAAGGAATGCAGAAATCATATGATTTGATTTGTTTACGGCGTATTGAAAACCTGTGTTATTAAAAAAATCTATACAACATAATTATAGAGATATGACAATTTCAATATTAAATGTTATATTTTTCCTGAAAGGTTCTATTTTTAATCTTTATTCTGTTATATTTCATATAAAAATATAGATTGTTTTTATATAAAATTGAATAGGTAAATAAAAAATAAAAAGAATAAATAAATACATTGATAAAGATAACGAGTGATGTTATAATCGCGGGTTCGGATGTACTAATGAGATTGGCTATATTATTGAACTGACTGGTGATGTACCAAGATGTTAATATAACCGAGAGACTGGACTCGAGTGGAATGACGGTTGACCGGACTCGATGTGAGTAGTGATCCGAGTGATGGACTCGAGTGGAGTGAGGATTTATGGATTGTCCTTTCCATGGCCCCCACAAGGGAGAGGCTGACAGGGCTCTAGCCAAGGGGCCCGAGGTCAGGCGGGCCCTGCGTGACGGGTTGACCAGATAAGTGAGATAAACAAATATCACAAATTTTGCACTAATAGTTAAAAAAAAAAGTCGCTTGCGGCGCTATTTTACTTCAATAGAAGCGATTGTGCGATTGTGTCGATATTCAAAAATTCCATAATTCAAGTGGATAATATCATAATCATAAACACAAAAAACCGCTAAAATACAATGAATACTCTTAATAGCGAAAACACCATTTGAAAAACGCTACTGTAGAGCCTTTAAACTTAGTGAGAGGTGGGCCCGCCAACGATTCTAGTCTATGGGCAAATGTCCTTGCTATTTATACATATGCAGTTTATACATTATAAGAGACATTGTCACAATTAACAAATCATAATAAACCCTTTTGATTTAGATTATGATTGAGGAAATGCTGACGATCGTTTCCGCTACATTCTTTTGTTTTGACAACAAAACATACATGTCATAATTTTATTATTAAAGTGTGCCATCCTTGTAAATACTGAGCGGTATGATTGCTACAGCCATTGCTCCCACTGGGGGCTGACAGGGCTCTAGCCTGAGGGCCCGGGTCTAGGAGGGGCCCGGCGTGGTGGGTCAATCAATTAAATGAGATAAACACATACGACAAATTTACGCTAACAGTACAACAAAAAAAAACTCGCTATTTCGCTTGAAGAATAGTAACATAAAAAATATGTAGCTATGTGATGCAATTTGATGTGATTTGATTAATATTATAATGAAATGATAATTCACGCCGAGAATTTTATTTTATAATTATTTTTGTTGTGGTGTTTCCTGTCTAATAAAAGTGATATTTATCCAATATGGCGAAGGTTCACATGTTACTTGGTTACCACAAAATTTTCGCGGATCATTGTTCCATAATATTATGCTTAGTACCGACTCAATAATTCAAATGAATTTATTTAAAAATATAAAAGTCTTTTTAATTAACTATTTCTTTTATTCAAACGAATAATTCACAAGATTTAAGAATATATCATTCTGATTATTGAACATTATATAATTTTAGAAAAACACTAACTGAGAGAGTATATCTCATATATGATTTCGAAGAGCGCTGAGTGGTAGGTATTTAATAGCCAATAGCTTAAATATTGTCGTCATTAGTATGTCTTCCGTAGCATAATGGTTGAATGCGACGAGTTTGGGGCGTTTACCCGTTGGAGATGCCGGGTTCGATTCCTGACCGGTTGGCTTACTTTTTTCAAAAAAGTTTTTTCTATTGGTTGTGATATACTCTCTTAGTTAGTGTTTTTCTAAAATTATATAATGTTCAATATAAAAGTCGTTAAAAATACACGTATGTACCTAATACCCTTAATTCTACCACGGAATACCATTTTGGAAACGCACTTCATCATCAGCCGGGGTCAATCCACTGCTGGATGAAGGCCTCCCCAAGCTTCTTCCAAATCTCTCTCGGTCCTGTGTCGTTTGCTGCCACATATTTCCACCGAACTTTATCAGTTCGTCAATCCAGCGGCTTTTAGGGCGACCCTGTGGCCGTTTCGTGCCCCTTGGGTACCATTGGAGGACGGCATTTGTCCAGCGGCCGTCCTTTCGAGCAATATGCTCCGCCCATCTCCATTTCAGCTGTTTGGCAACGTCTATTACATCGCGTACTCCTGTCTGCTTCCTAACCCATCCGTTTCTCTTACGGTCCTTTCGCGTGATGCCCAACATACACCTCCCCATGCCTCGCTGTGCGACTCTTAGCCTTTGGACATCTCTCGTGTTGAGGGTCCACGTCTCGCAACCATACGTGAGCACGGGCAACACATTGGTTGAATACCCTACGCTAAGTCTGATACTATTCAGACGTCCGAAAGCACTCCATCGCAGCTTTGTTCACCGCACTTAACCTTGGCCAAACATCCTGGCCTGGGGACTCGCTTCAAGATGTGGGGGACATGGCTACAGCTATATATGATTATACTTAAACCCAATAACTCCGCGTACGAATTACATACAGTTGTTGGACATAGTATTATAAATCAAGAATACTCACGTTTCAGTGCTTTGCCATCTGGTGAGCATGGTTTCTGATTCAGCAGGCAATCCACGTAGTTTCTGACGAGTCGTTTGTTGTCCAATATGGAGTCTATATCGACGTAATCATAACGGGAGTCATAGAACTGTCCACCGTCCTGAGATTGACACGCTACCCATGTAGCGAGTAGCAAGAAACACGGAACCACAAATAACTTCACCATAATTACCTATACTTGTTTATGTTATGTCAATAAAAAAATAGTGCACACTCTATTTTGATCGACGGTTTGTTTTTTTTTATAAACCTGAAAATAAAAGAGAAAAAGTACAATTATTATCATATAACATAAATATTTTTCAAATTATATGTTTAACATAACATATTATGTACTTGGAACTAGACACTATCTTATAAAACAGCGTCCACCTTGAGGTGAATTATCTGCCTAGGTACCAGAGGCACGTAGTGAAAAAATATGACTCCTGCAATTCCAGATTTTTTTTTATTACTAACTTTTTAAAGTATTTTAAATACTTCTCTAACAACATTAAAAACATACATTTTAAAAATGTTTTAAATTCGTTAAAGGATCCCATCCAGTGCTGCCAACTGTCATCACAATAATATGTCAGGGTAAAAATAATTACAAGATAAAAAGAACTTTTTATATACAACGTTTTTAAATTTTCTGTTGAATCATATAAACTTGGCTTGACTAGCTGAAACGATCAAAAAAAATTGTACTTGATAGAAATAATACTGAAATGTCATATTGATTTCCATAATAACGCACGTATATATTAATAATTTAGTTGCTAGGACCCCAGACCCCTAGCAACCAATAATGGTGTCGAAATAACTTTTCATACAAAACAGAATTAACTGAAAATGAATTCAATTCTACTTAAAGCTGGCTAAAAGTATTAAAAAATGCATTGGCATTGTGTTCTGATATATTCTAAAAGTTTTAAATGTCTAGCTAGTCGGGCTAGTTAGTTAAAAATCGATTGCAAGATTTTTTACCGGACAAAAAACCACCGGACAAATAAGAATACGAGCTAAGAAAAACGTTGTAAAATAAGCTAAATGGTAGAAAATAATGCAAGATTTTCTCAAAACTCAAAAAGTGTCTAGAAAATAGTATTTCAGAAAACGAGTAGAAGTTCAGTCATAATTTTGAATGTAGCATTTATTTTATTTATAAAATATATAAGGTACAAACAATCAGTATATTGACTTTCATGCCAATATGGTATTATATTCTAGTTTTATGATGCTTAATACCTTAGACCAGGCGTGGCGAACCTATGGCACGTGTATGAAGAGAAAGAAAATACCTATAATAATAATAAATGACAGATCGCATTGTATAAAAAATACCAGGCAAATACTTTTCAAGAATAAGCATTATGTTTAATATAAATATATAATTGCATAGGTCGGTCCTTAGACTATGTGTCACAGATAATATTATCACACAGCTTCATCAGGCGAACCACTAATTATTTACGATGCTTTAGTAAGACCACTGTAGCGAGAGAATGCCCCATCTGATCGGAGCAATTCTTGTGTAAATTTTTGCAATAAGAACCAAACTAATTGATACATTAACAAAAAAAAATCATTTCTAACCACAAAAAATGGCTGCACCAAATAAGAAACAAAAACTTGGTGAAGCTAGTAGTAGTAATTCTGGCAGACAGTTTCAAAATAAGTGCACCGAAATGTATGGCGTAATAGAAAAAAGTGATAAAGCTATACATGTGCTATGTTCTGTGAGTGGTATCTAGCTAGATCATCATCATGTTTTAATAGAAATTTTTTAAACTATTTTTTTCATGAAAACTGTTCGGCACGTCAGACAGTTGAAAAATAATATTTGGGCAAGGCCTGAACAAAAACGATGCATAAGTGCGAGTAAGAAAGTATTCGGCACCCTTATAATCTCTACGACACGCGCTAGAGTAAGATAAAAGGTTTACAGATGTGTGAGATGATTTGCTGTGGTGTCGCCGCCAAATCTTAGTTTGTTGCATAGCAAAGCATCGATAACCTGTGATTGCATGTTGCTAAAATTGATATTTTTGTGTTAAACATAAAGTCAGTGGTAAATATTTTTAGTTAATTAAGTAGAAAAGATGGTTCTGTGTGCTGTATTAAAATGTGGTTGCCGTACTGATAAGCAAGAAGATGGTATTACGTTTCATAGGTAAGTTGATACATGTCCGTGATAATTTATTTGTATATTATTATATATTTTAATATCAGTGACCTAGTGTTTCTCTAAAATAACTTAAATTATGGATATCTTTGCCTAATGGTTGCATTTTGACCCCTTAAAAATACTATTTAACGTAAAAAAATAGAAAATCATATTTTAATTCTGAGCGTCTAGTGCGAGCACTTTGGGCGAGCACTAGCGAAATGGTCTATGGTCTCAAACATTTGTGTACGAATGCGTTCGCTTGCCCACAAACCAAACGCACGGCACGCAGCTTCATTTAGCAATGCAATGGGTGGCGTCTAGATGTATCTATAGTCTAAGTATTTGGGAAATTTTGGCACGCGTACATAAAAAGGTTCGCCAACCCTGCCTTAGACTATAGACACTAAATACGTTTTACACTGTTTGTGGTGTCAAAAAGACGCTTGATTTAACCCCATACGCCAAATGGGAATTTTGCGAACAATATAATAAAAATTCTAGATCTGGTAAGAAAATCACTTGTAGGAAAAATTGGAAACGTTGATTATTTCGTGGTTGTGTGTATTATAAAAAAATGTTTATTATCTATTCTCGTATATATGGTGTTAGTGATTTTTGACTAATTCATACTTTTAATATTTTTTTATACTTATTTTTAAAAAAATATCGATTTCTATAAAAGAAAAATATAGCTTGAAAACCTTTTTATTTATAACAAATCTAATTTTACTATGGTCACAATATTAAAGCCTTACTTCCTCAATCTATTCATACATTTATGTATGAGAATGATACATTTATTATAGAAATAATACGTTTTTAAGAGCATTATTTTATTATAAATTTACTTATTAACATACTCGAATAATAATATTGAATTTAATGTTTTTCTATTTATGTAGTGTTAAAATTATGGAAATATTATTAAATAACATTTGGTTTACCTTATTAATTTATGTATATTGTATTGCATTAGTTAATTTGTATTTCGTGAATTCCTTTAATTATTGTAATTAATAATTTGAATCAAATTAATAATCCTGCACACTCTATGACAGAGCTTCTCAACCGGTTGTGTAGTAAGCCGCACAGTGACACCCCTAGATAAAATTCCGCCGTTACACAAATGAATCCATTTTGGTCCGTGAATTCCTATTTACTAAATAATACTTTATTGTATTAATCTCTCTTATCTTAAGGGTGAGGTTTGTACCTACCAGAGGCACCTAGCGGAAAAATATGAAGCTTGCAATTTGATACATTTTCAACTGTATTAATTAATAAATATGTAGGTATCTGAAATCATTAAAAAGAAGAATGGGTAAGAGGTACAATCGTGGGCCACCCTCCAGTGATGGGCCACTCAGCAGTAAAACACAAAAAATAGGTATTCAAAAACCTAAGTTATGGGTATTTGTTCCTATATGTGACTCACAACATCATATACTTCAGTTCTAGCACATTATTTCCTGTATAGGTAGCAGGACTGACCCTATAAGTGACCATTTTGTATACCAAGTCACACGTTTTGCATTTTGTCAGACAATTGCTTAACTTTTTGTTAAGGAAATAACATACTTTGGAAGGTAAGATCTCTTTAACTATACTACTAATTATACTTTTTATTTAATAATCGTTATGCTGAATATTCAAACATATAATTATGTTAAGTCTACGATAATTTTAAATTAAAATGACACATCTAGCTGGGTGGCCATTTACTGCACTAAATATATATAGCAGTTGTATGATGGGCCGGGCTGGCCCATGACTGAAAAAATGGTTTTTTACTTTTAGTTAACTTTTTAATGCTAAATACAATATTTATAATGCACTATGGTATCTGCCGTTTTTATTTTTATTTTATTTTAATTTTAGACAGTCGTTGGCCACGTGGCCGATCACTGAATTTGTACTGGCCGATCACTGTATTTAGAAACATTTAACTTCCCATTTCTTTCAGAATATCAAAATACTGAATAATTTAAGTTTAAATATGATGTTAAAACAATAGATGATGCTGTTGCATACTTATATAAAAATGGGGGATCACTATGTGAAGTTACAAAAAAAAATCGGAGTGCCACAATACACAATACATTGGAAATATTTTCTATCCGAATCTGGTTACTCTGTGAATAGAGTTTCCTATATTATTTATCGATTGGCATAAGTCACATCTTATCTACCAAGTTAGTGAGCTTTGTCTAAAATTTTATTTGAAATACATCTTATAGCACTATAATCCTAATGCATCTAGGATTCTTCAGCCTATAGATACAACTGTTTTCCCTCCAGTTAAAGCTGCAAAATATCGCAAAATGCTGTTTTCATCCTTAAAGATTTAACGAATGTAGTGGGCAATTAAACAGAAGAAAAGCTTAAAAATATTCAAAATACTAGCTGAGGTAAACAGATAAAACATTTTTATACCATACCTACCGATTGCGGAAAAACTTAATCAAATTAAGTCATTATCTGACAACAGCAAGAGCATAGAAAATATAACCCAATTAAATGTATCTAACGTGTCAGTGCCGTCAGAGAATGCAACATGTAAATAGATACTGAACGCATGGAAGAAATAAATGAACATATGGTTAATATATCTACAGTTCTAATTCAAACATTATCATGGCCTCAGATACCAAAAATAAACGATTAACATGTTTTACAAAGAGTTCCATTCGCCATCACTTCGCAAAAATATAGAGATATTTAAGATCAAAAAATGGAAAACAAGAAAAGTGCAGAGGAAGATAAAAAGAATAAAGGCAAAACCACACATTTTAATGAGGCAATTGAAAGTAGAGGCAATCAAAAATTATAGTTTAAAAAATGGCGGCCAAAATCGTTGTGCGATTTGTGAAATAATAATAAAACATCTTATTAAATTAGAATTTTCAGTGTATAAAGATAGCTTCCATTCAAATTGCGTTCCAAAATCTCAGCAGGTCCATGTCCCAATTGAGATTGATGTTTTATTTAGTGACTCAGGTGATGAAGTATTCAAGAGATAGGTCGATAATTTTCTAAGACCTTAGAATACACTCTCTGTCACTCTATCCTCTTTTATTACATCAACGGTGAGATAAAGGAGTATGTTTGTTGATTATATCATAAGATTAGACACGTTGATTCATTATTTTATTGAAAAGTATGCCTTAGTTGTTTAATTTATGCAGAAAAAGACGGGTGGCCCATCACTGTCTGGAAAGTGGCCGATCACTATCTGAGCGTGGCCCATCACTGTACTTTTTGCGATTTTTTTTTCATTTATATTTTTTGTAATAACCATGTTTGGTATTATAAAATATGTACACATATATATCAATATACATGCTTTGTAAACACGAAAAAAAATTGCATTTCAATAAAACCGCATTAATAAGCTTGTTCTGACCGATCAAAGCAAGCCATTCGCTTAACTGGCCCATCATTGTACCTCTTACCCTATTTTTAAGTCAAAGATAAACTTACAATAATTATTAAAAAAATCTGAATTTGTAAAATATTTATGCCCACAGTTACGTTAATATTACATATTATATTTTATGGCCATATTTATTATGAAAATTTAGTTTATTAAGTTTTTTATGTTTTGACGTAGAGATTTTTGACTAATTCATAGTTTTAGTATTTATTCTAAAAAACATCAATTTTTATAAAAATATAAATGTGTATAACTTGAAATCCTTTGTAGGTACAAGGCTCCCCCTTAAAGTGATATTTTCATAATCTTTTCAAAATACTTTTAACATTAATTTATACTGATTTTACTAATGTACAGATTACTAGAGCCATGGCATCCACATCCTGAAGCGGGTCCCCTGGCTAGAATCTTTGGCGGCCCCCCTACCTATCGCTAAAGTTAAAGGCAGTGTGACTATCTACAGTTGTGTATTCCAAATAGTGTTCGAGGTAAAAATTAGGGTATTTTTTAGTGATTTCTTTTGTATATCTGATACATCCACTTGAATTGTGGATTTATCGAATATTGACATACAATAATCAAAAATTGCATCGCTCAACGATAATATGAATTTAATTTTGTTTTAAGTGTAATAGCGTTTTTTAACATTTTTTTACTATTAGTGCATTTTTGTGATGTGTGTTTATCTCACTTGGCTGGCCAATTTGCCAGGCCGGGCCCCCCTAAAGCCAGGGCCCCCAGGCTAGAGCCCTGTCAGCCCCCCCCCCCTTTGGGGGCCATGATTAGAGCCACATACGAAAGAAATCCTTTATACAAAACCTACTCTAAAAATTCACTAAATAATGTATTTGTCTCCCTACAGTATTTAGTGAAACTAGAAACTAAACACTGTATGAGCTGCATACCCCAGAGAATATTTGGTACAAGTCGGTTTACAGGAAGACAGGCGGAAACCGCGCTAATTTTCATAACCGATTTTGGCAAAATTCATGAATTCACGAATGAAAACCTAACCTAACACATAAGTATATCAGCTATTTAAAAAAAAAATGTCGTTGGCTTCTTGTAAACTGATAAGAATTTTTTTGTCTACAGAAAAATTTAAAACGATTCATTACATTTGGTGTGATGACATTAAAAATATATTTTTTATCATTAATTTCCATATTTATTGTTAACGCAAGGCAAATGGCAAACAAACTCACAAACAAACAAAAATCACGAGCAGCTCTTTCAAGCATCGACCGTCACATAATCTCAGCACAACAGCTGTGGTAAGTATATGAGATTTATTATATACTTAATATAATAGGGTGTTACGTCATGTTGTTTCGAATATTTAATACACAAATAATTATTGTATCTATGTAGTTATTTATTTCTTGTTCAATATGCGAGATTGATAAGTATAATTAGGTGTGCTGCAAAATTTGTATGGTGTGCTATGACCCAAAAAGATTGGGAAATACTGCTCGATTACACGCCATTCACAACCTAGGTCTAGGGAAGGTCTTCGTGGAATACTTATAAAAAAATCCAGAAAGTAAGAACGCTTATAGAAATAGACTATATCTTTAGAATTTATAAAATATCGTCCACATTAACTAATCATTAATTATTAGGTATACTATTAATACTATGGACCGAAGGTGCTTGATGAAATTTAAATTTAAATTCTAATGGATTTAAGTTTTGTACTATTCTATTGAAATCTACATAATTTTGAAAAACACTTTCTGAGAAAATAAATATAGATAATATCAAATTATGTATGTTCAATAATCAGAATGGTACATTCTTAAATCTTGTGAATTATTCGTTGAATAAAATAAATAATTAATTATCTATTGGAATCGTTTTTTCGCGACACGGGCTTCGCCTTTCGGCATCTTCAGGCACTGTGTACACTCAACAAAAGGCAAACACACACTGACAACGAACAATATTAATTAACAATTTGGTTTTTATAGTCCTAATCCGATAATAAGTATTGAGTTAATTAAGGAAAAACCAACAAAAATTACGATTAAATCGTTTTTCCAACTTTACTTCCTTCTTTTTTTTTAATTTGACAGCTAAATTTAGATAATAAATTGCAATTATTTGCAGTTTACAACGTTATTTTCCGATAAAACCTATTTTGAAAAAACGGATGGTTACGTCCTTTTTTTCTACAGTCGAATGTTATCAAATAATTATATCTTATGATATTATAAGAAAATTCGGTACTGTTCGGTTATGGGGAATACAGCGGAAAACACATTTTGAAAATACCCGATATACTGGATTACATGGACCAGAGCGCACCGGAGCGCCGTTCCTGTTCGTGAAATCGGTAAAATTATGGCTCCGTCTCGTGGATAATATAATTTGACCGTCTGAGCCAGATAGGCCACAAAATGGAAAATCTCACACACTCATTTTTATGAAATATATATAAAATATCAACAGAAAACTGTCCAGTTCGTAAACTTTTCCATTTCGAGCGCTGCTGGATTATTTGTTAGTATGGGTTAGGTTAGATTAGGTTGGGTTGGGTTAGGTTAGGTTAACCTAACAAATAATCCAGTATATCGGGTATTTTCATAATGTGTTTTCCGCTGTATTCCTCATAACCGAACTGTACCGAAAATTCACTCACGAATTGGCAAATAACTTTATTTATTGAATTTTTATTGTGTGACAGACTATTTTAATAATATAAATAGGTAATAATATAATTAATCCTATAATAAAAAGCACCTTCTTCTTTAAATTGATAGTTTTTTTTTCAATATTTCGAAATACTTATCGAAATATCACCAAGTATTTTTTTCTATGAAGGTCGGCGACATTTTTTTTATAAATAATCTTTTATGAAGAATTTAGATTTTTATTCTTAGAAAATATTCCAAAAAAGTTACGTCAAGGAGAAATTTTCCTCAATAAATTTAAATGAATGTACCTATCCACGTAATATATTACACTTATTAATAACAACCATTCAAATGAAAAAATAATAATCATAGTTATATACTTATATTTCTTCTTATTCGTACATTCGCTACTTATGTGGAGCATATGGACACCATACGGAGCCAAATAGATAATATAATATTCTCTATAGCTTGCCATCGCGCTAGCATCTCATGTCTTACTAAATAATATTGACTTATACCGCAGCACTCTTTCAAATTAAAAAAATCTGATGGTTTTAAATCAAAGTTATTTTTGTTAATTCTATTATAATAATTATATGACCGATTAATAATAATTGTATGACCGATTTTATCTGTTTCGATGCCTCCTTTCAAATTTTCTGATAAATCGATTGCGTTTTTTGCGTCAAAGGAAATCGCCGTTTCCGTTTAGGAAACGGCGAAGTAGTAAATGCTTGCGGTGTACAGAAACAGATAATGCCTGCGATGGCCAAACGGCCTATAACGTCGTGGGTACCAGGCTCGTATCCTGGGTCTGGCAAATACACACATTGTTTGAGCAAGTTGCATCATCCTTTTCTCATAAAATCAAAAATATGTTAATACAAACCTTCACTCTGTGGAGACCCATATGATCTTATTATGATCGCCACTGGGTGGAGATGGGCTGTTTAGATCCGCCATAATTAGTGCAAATTAAACTTTCTTAGTCATACGTATTTGCTTTTATTGAACTAAGACTACAATTTACAGATGGGATTGGTCCTATCTTAATGAAAACAAATACGTATGACTGACAATGTTTATTGTGCATTATTTATGGCGGATCTTAACAGCCTACCTCCACCCTTCGCCACTGAGGATTGGGTATGGTATAAAAAAGACAGAGAGAAAGGAGATATTATTCGTGAAGATGGCCAAGATCCAATGATGAGGAAGCTATATCTCAATGTCACTACATTGTAATGTAATTGCATTTTAATTTACACAATGTGAGTTTTGTTTTCAATAGACTTTTCTCTTTATCTCACATTCGTATTAAGAATTAGAGATTATAGATTAAAAGAAACACTTGAGGTCAGATTATTAATTAAACTATTAATATTTTATAATGATATTTGAATATTAAATATTATAATGTTGCAATATTAATGTTTGACTCATATTCTACAATGTTATTCAACTAATTTACCTAGTCATTCCGTGTGGATTCACAATTTTCTCACGCTGTTTTTTCAAAGCATAATATAATATTTGAAACTTTCACGGTTGTTTTTTATCGTTATAGACTTTTGGGTTTCCACCGCGTGTAGTTCTTCCTTTTTTCCTCGACGGTTTGGGCTCGTTACAGAGGTCATTTTCAAGAGATATGTGTTATGATCAATGACATTAATAATATGGTCGAAGCATCTGGAAAGAAAAATGACACTCACTTTTTTGTCGGGTCTGCCGAATGGCATAATCTGTTCTAACGCCATTACAATAAAGTTGATATTGCTATAAATTCCCGATGCGTGATATCGCATAATGGAAATTGCGTGACGTCTACCTATATATGTGCAAATATCGCTATGTGCGAATTTACTTGCTAGCTACTGTATTGAGTGCGCTGTCCATTAATAATGTCATTGGTTATGATGAAGTACTCGTATATAGGCCAAACAACTCGAACGGTAAAGAAGCGTGTAAGTGAACAAAAGAGGGCAAACCGGCTTAAACACTACAGACAAGGGTTTGCGATGTAATAGAGTTCGCTAAAGGCCTCAAATGGAAATGGGCTTGGAGAAGGGACAATCGCTGGAATAATCTAGTCACCCAGTGGTACCCAACAGGTACAAAACGTCCGCAGGGTAGACCTAGAGGCCGCTGAATCGATGAAATAGTTAAGTTCTGCGGAAGTACGTGGCAACGCAACGCACAGGATCTAGAGAAATCGAATCAACTTGGAGAGGCCTTTACCCAGCAGTGGATAGATTCAGACTGATGGATATATTATATTATTATAACACTTCGTGTGTTTATTAAGTTTCTTAGTAATATTATATTGTTATTGTAAATTTATAAATCAATTATCTGTCAAAATATTGTCATATCGATAGATACTATAATTAACTAAGTAAGTATGTAATAAAGTATTGCTTTATTATAATATATCAAACTTGATAATCTTAAAATTTAGATAGTAAGTTAGTAAGTGGGTTTTCGTTGTAATTATGTTTATTTTATTTTTTTGTTAACTGTCGGGGATTTCTTTTCTTAATTAGGTAGATACTATTAATGACCTTTTAATTCGTAATGATTTAATGAAATCCCTCGTAACTTTTCATTGATGACGTATTTACAATAATTATGCAGCTTGGTTAAGTACTTTAATACAATTATAATGATAGTAGGTATATATCTGAAAAGTTAGGTAAATTTAATTAGGGAATATCATCATCATCAGCCGGGGTCAATGCTGGATGAAGGCCTCCTCAAGCTTCTTCCAACTCTCTCGGTCCTGTGTATTTCGCTGCCACGTATTTCCGCCGAACTTTACCAGTTCGTCAATCCAGCGGCTTTTAGGGCAACCCTGTGGCCGTTTCGTGCCCCTTGGGTACCACTGGATGACGGCATTTATCCAGCGGCCGTCCTTTCGGCGAGCAATGTGCCCCGCCCATCTCCATTTCAGCTGTTTGGCAACGTCTATTACTCTTGTTTGCTTCCTAACCCATTCGTTTCTATTACGGTCCTTTCGCGTGATCCCCAACATACACCTCTCCATACCTCGCTGTGCGACTCTTAGCCTTTGGACATCTCTCGTGTTGAGGGTCCACGTCTCGCAGCCATATGTGAGCACGGGTAGCACACATTGGTAGAACATCCTACGCTTAAGACATAATGGTAGGTCACTCTTGAAGATACTATTCAGACGTCCGAAAGAACTCCATCCCAGCTTTGTTATTCCAGCAATTTCATCGTGCATGCTTCCGTCAATGGGCACCTGCTGTCCGAGATAAACGTAGCTGCTGACTTGTTCGAGTTGGGTGCCAGAAATACAGATAATCGCAGGGTCCGAAAAACAGTTCCTCATCACTTTTGTCTTTGAGACATTTATCTTTAGACCGACCGTTTGACTGACATCCGCGAGTTCTTGCATTCTACCTTGGAGGTCTTTCTGGTCTTGTGAGAGTATTAGAGAGTAGTAGAATTTATATAAATCTCGAAAACTTTTTTAATAAACTCGTTAATGCATCGTATTCTTGAATGTCGACCTATTATCTAGAGTCCTTATGAAGTTTCCTATAAGCTTATTTTAGAACGAATCGAGAAGAAATTTCTTCGATGTCTTTATTTTAAGATTATTTTCCTTTTAATAATTCATCAAACAATTATTTCCCAACTGCCTTTCTACAAGGTATGCACACTCTTGAATCTCGTAGGTCACTTCTGCTCTTGAAAAAATTTTGCCTGCTATCACGAGGGATGGTTTCTAATCCTAGCTTCCTAAATAATATAAATTTATATGAGCCTGTCTGGCTTTGATCAGATGAGGTTGTGAGGAATTTGTTGGCGACTCCTGTAATTTCAATGCATCCATAATGAGGTAAAGGATGGTAAGAGAACGTGAAATACTATTATCATCAAGACCCCCACAATGGGGGCTGACAGGGCTGTATCCTAGGGGCCCGGGCTTAGGGGGGGCCTGGAGTGGCGGGTCGACCAGATAAATGAGATAAACACACATTTTAATTTTGCTTTAATAGTAAAAAAAATCGGTGTGCGTACTTATGTACGCGCGTTAGAAATAATACTTCTTTGGCGTAAAAAAACAAAAACAAAACTTGTGATAACCTAGATTCTTTGACTAGCTCTTAATTAGCTTGTTAAATTACACACTCAAGAAAAAGGGCCGCTTTTTGGAGTGCCGTTGGTGTATTTCTATACACTTTAACTTATATTACTATATTATATAATTATTTCTCGTTGTTAATATTTTTAAAGTAACAACTGTCACTCTAGCGTTTAATCGTTTGTTTATGTAAGGAATTGCAAATGGCTGACAATAATAAATTCATTGCCTAGGCAACGGAACAATTCTAGTATCAAACTTGCATTTGTATACAGCTGACTGATTCGCACCTAACTTCATACTGTCGCGCACTTTCACAGTGTGCGCGCGCAGCTCTCAATTTCACTCTCTACCAAACGCCCCAAAAGAAAAGTAAAACTTCAAAAAGTCTTACTTCGGGAATAACCATTTTAAAACATGTATATGGTTGTGCCATGCAATTTTTGGTTGTTGTGTGTTTATACTCAACATCTCTATAATTCGATGTGTTAAAAAATCGTTAAAATACACTGAATTTTATTTGACCTCGAACTCCATTTGAAAAACGCTACTGTGGAGCGACATACTGCATATAACCTTAGCGATAGGTAAGGGGCCCGCCAAAGATCCTGGCCTGAGGGCCCGCTTCTGAATGTGGGGGCCATGATTATCATATATCACTATTATTAAATAATTTGTAAAAAAAGCGAATAAAATGTAGTTTGTCAGTGTGTAATGCGAATGACAGCAAATGATTCGTTCATTTGTTCTAAATCATCGCTGTAACAATCACAGTCAAAATTCTTGATCTTTGATTCAATGAATCTGACATAATATATTATGCATATATATTTTATTGGTCCAAATGTGTGTCAATTGCCTTATATAGTTTGAAATCGAGAGTGGGCGACAGTATTAAACTGGAACAAAACGGAATTGGCAAAACCTTGGGCCAATATTATTTTGACAAAACCAAGGTATCGTGCATTAAATTTGATAAGTATGTTTGTCTTTTTTATTCTAATTGTAAATTTAGTTTGTGAATCGCTAATTTTATACTTATGTACCAAATGCATGTTAGCATTTAACATAATTGAGTCGTATAGTATCAAAAGTAGAACTGTCGCAAATATATCGAAATTTAACTAAGTAGGTATGCCAAATTATTCTTCTGACCATAATGTACGACTAGCAATATAATATTCGAATCAAAATCATATCTGTGTGGTATAAAATTTTGATGGAAATAGGGGTTGGTATCAGAATTAGAACTGTTCAATACTTTGGATACAAAAGTAGAACTGTTGAATTTGAATTGAATTTCTAATTTTAAATGTAGAAACATATTTCATTCTATTATAACACTAAAAAACGCAACAAAACGTTTTTCGTCATTTTCTCGAAATGATGAATATCGCACAGACCTACTTTTGATACTATACGACTCAATATATTAGTTTATTATTTATTTATTTAATAAAATAAAACATCGTGTACAGGACGTTCACAACATATTATTTATATTGGAAAAAGCTGGCTCTAATCAAGCAAGTTAAATAAATAAACATACTTGTGTAATATGTATACTTAGGTATATATATACCCTCACAAGAGAAAAGAAAAAAGAAAAATTAAACAATTTTAATCAGTAAAATAAAATTAAAAAAATAAAATTCACAACACGCCAAAAACTTAAACGTACTGCTGAAAATATCAATGCTGTGAATCAAAGTGTGGATGAAAATCGATAACCATCAATTACACGTCGTTCTCGAGAACTTGGACTTTCTTGTGGCACTACATGGAATATTTTTCATAAAGATTTGCAGTTAAATGCATACAACGACAACTTAAACCGAATGACCATTTGGTGCGTTAAAATTTTGCTGATTGAGCTTTAGAACAACTTGAAACAAACCCATTATTTCATGGAAAAAATCTTCTTCAGCGATGAGGCTCATTTTTGGTTAAATTTCTTCGTAAATAAGCACAATTGTCGCATTTAGAGTAAGTAATTAAAACCCACATGTTGTTCTTGAAACAACTTTACATTCACAAAACAGTTTGGTGTGGTTTATGCTCTGGAGGTATAATAATAGGACCATATTTTATTGAAAACGAAAATGGCAATGGAGTTAAAGCAATGCAACGCTACAGAAGCATGATTACTTATTTTTTCTGGCACGTATTAGATGGTTTTGATCTGGACGATGTGTGGTTCTAACAAAATGGTGCAACATGCCATACAGCTCGTGGCAAGACTTATCCGCTCACGCAAAAACTAAAATCTGACGAAATGGTTGGCGATGGAACTCATAAACTGGCCAGTGAATGATGCTTCGCACATGGCGCTACTGAATCCTAATAATCTCATAACCTCAAACTGTCAAACCCGTTGTCTTTCCTACTTCATTCTAAGCTTTTTCCGTAATTTCTTTACGGGATTTTTCTGACAGCCTGTAATTATACAGGCAGGAGTATTTCTCAACATCTGCCACATGTTTTAAATTAAAAATTGGTTCGTCCATATTTAATTTTTGACGTCTAGACTTTTTATTGCTTGTTTAGTTCAGTACAGTGCTACCAATTTTGGTAAGAAAATATGATTTTTCATCGAATCTACTGATGTTGGTATCAGTGTTTTATGGGTAACTGGAAACTGAGAGACTAGCATGTCGCGTCTCTTCGGTTTCGGTCGCGGACGTTTTAAAACTGAGAGATCCCAGTCTTGCCGTCAGCGAGCCGCCATTGAAATACATTATCTAGCTAGATACTGGAGTTTCAATCTCGTCTTTTTTGAGTATTCTCGTGAGCGGAAGGCCTTACTTAATGACAGTAAAATTTAATTTAGATATCTTTTATTTGATAATCCATAGATGCCTGATGCTCCGCATATAGGTAAGTGAAATGTATCTGAGTTTATTTTTTAACATTCTAAGCAGTTTATAATAGAGTTGGCTAAGCAGAATATCATTATGACCGTCCGAGACATGTGACCTAGACAGCAGAGAGATTGCAAACACAGTTCCATTGACCTCTGAATCTCGCCTACAAACCATTTTAGCAAATTGGCTTTTGTTTTCATCACACAAAGCATTTTGTTCATCTCATTTATTAATAGGGTCACCATATTATTACAAATAATGGGAAACTGTACATCTGTACTAGGTACTTCAAAAAATTTAACTGTCTGTTTATTTATTTTTTAATTTAATAGTATTAACTGACAATATTTTCTGAAAAGATATTGTATGTATTAGATGAAATATAACGCAATATATAATACTTACGTATTTCACATAACTTGACATTATTAACTAATGCGAAATACCATATTACAGCTATGTATACCAACAAATATTTAAAACAAAATTATTTATTCAAGGTATGGACAATAGTTAAAAGAAATTCTCCGTTTGTATCAATTCGCAATTTCTCATTGAACGAAACTGGCTGTTATTATTATCGAATTAAGTAGAATAATTTGTGTTTTATTTTATTTTCATACACTTATAAAATAGTTAGATGTATGGCAACATCTGCCATAAGATATATATTATAATTGTTACAGTTTACACATTTTGACGCAGGGTTTTGAATGTGTGATGTCCTACGAAAATGAACCACACATTACAGACGTTCCATAGTGAGTTGCCACCTTCAAACACGCCAATATTGAATGAACTTCAGTGGATAAATGGAGAGAATTTGTCAGAACGAAGCACAAGTGTATTCTTGAGACGTGTTTAAGTTTATCCCATATTCTTCCATGCACGAGATCGGTTGCCCGTTACTCCACATCCGTCACGTAATTCAGTTTCATTATTTCTGAGTTCGCTTATATATATATTATATTATTTTGAAAACTACAATAGGTGAGGAGGGCCAATGACCGTAGTGTAAAGAAACAGTAGTGTACTTAGTATCTAATATAAGTGAAACAATCACAATCCCCTAAACAAAACCGCTTATTTCATCTAAAATTATGTCACTATTTACATATTTATGGATTGCACTGTCAAATAAAAGCATCCAACTCAACAAGTAAAAATATAAAAGTCATCAGCAAGTTATTGGAGATTAATCAATTTTAGTCATAAAGTCACCCCAGCAACAATGTTAATATATTCATGATATACAGTATTAAAATAACACTCCATATGTTTGGCAATTATTGATTTAAGAAAGACGATCGTAAGTTTACGTGTAAGAATAAACTCAACCCAATCTAATCGGTCTTTCAATGTTACCCTGCCTGATTTCCATGACCTGCTCAACGACCTTCGTTCCAATACATAATATGAAATGGTTACCTCTTGAGTTCAGCCATAGATGCACATGCGGTAAATCTCAAGATACAATGCATTCCCATTTCAATATGAATACAAAAAACCACAGAACAGTGATAACAAATAGAATTCCGATAGGTTATATACCAATCCAGTAAATTTTGACGCGGGGTTTTGAATGTGTGAGTGTGCTATGAAAATGAACCACGCTTTATAGACGTGAAATAGTGTGTGTAATACACCAATATTAAACGAGTTTCAATGTATAAACCGAGAACAGTTGTCAGTATTCGACTTATTACGTATTCTTGACACGTGTTTAAATTTATCCCGTATTCTTCCTTACTCGAGTTCGGTTGCTTGCTTCTCCTTAAGCGTCAATTACTTGAGCTTCTTTACGAGCTGTTTGTTGGCGAATTTAAAAGCGGGCGATTCAGCTACTGCGATTTGATGATTACAAACAAAACTTTCCATTCGCTGAGAAGCCACAAGCCAGCGACTATTTTGACAGAACGTAGTACGTTTTTTTACCGGAAGGTAGCTACTACGCTCTACTGCGCAGACGCAGTAGGCTCACACGCTGGCTTTCAACTTTTCTCGGTAGAGTGTTTACAACCTGTTTGTTAGCTTGTTCGATGATTACACTGGGCGACTTTACAGGCACATTATAAATTCGCCAACAAACAGCTCGTAAAGAAGCTTAATGTAATTGACGCTTTACGCGTTAGGTATTTCAGTTCCCATTATTCCTGAGTTCCCTGCAAAATAATGTATGGTAACCCTATCTCGCTACAATACTGCAAGGTTGAATTGGTTTTTAATTTTATTGCACTCCGTGTTGAAATAATGCAAAATGGAATTGGCACGCCTGCTCTAACTTCTTTTGCAGTATTGTTATGAAGTCATTCCTACGGCATGCTAGAATTAAGTAATTTTAATTTATACTGCTGAGAATAAATATTATGAATGCTGTCAATGATTGTGTATAATACTGATTATTATGACTATAAATGTGAGTTTTTAACATCATCCGCTGGATCAGTTAATTATTATATTGAATCTCGAAAACATACGTCACTTTTTTTATACAATTTTCACATTATTATCTATCGAAATTACAATTATTCTCATCTTCTTCAAGTTTTCCTTAAGGTAATACCTCAGTTGAGGCACGATCTAAAAAGATCGTGGCTAGGCGATGCGCGGATTGCGGGTCGCGGGTGCAAATGACGCATGTCAAACGAAATATAATTTGTCATATAAATCCAACATGTGTCCATTTAATATTCTGTTTATTGTTCTATCAGTAACAATAATAATATATTCATTGGCATGTTTTCTTTTTAAAGTAAATGGGTAACGTGTTTAGTCATCTTTACACGATTTAAGAATTAATACGCCCGTCGCCATCACGAAACAAATTGACGTGTTTCCGGCTCGACGTTCTCTCTCCGAATGGCAGCGAGTCCAAAATTTCGTCGCGCCTATGGTTGAAAATTATTTGCCGTTTCACTGATGTATCACCTTAACAATCATTAATTATATATATGTATATATTAACACTACAACAGGCTATGTTGCCCAGTGGCGAAGGGCCTGAATCTACCCACTGCTGGGTCCTCTCTGGGACCTCTCCAAGCAGATTTCACTTCTCTCAGTCATGTGCGTTGCGTTGCAGAACTTTATCATGTCATCGATCCAGCGGCCTCTAGGTCTATCTTGTGGACGTTTTGTACCTCTTGGATACCACTGGATGACTAAATTTGTCCAATGATTGTCTCTTCTTCGGGCTATGTGCCAGCCCATCTCTATTTGAGGCTTTTAATGAACTCTATCACCCTTATCCACTCATTCTTCTTTTTGTCCTTTCGCGTTATGCCCAGCATGCACCCCTCCATACCACGTTGTGCTACTCTAAGTTTCTAGATCAGCCATAAATAGTGCACATTAAACTTTGTCAGGTATACGTATTTGTGTTCATTGAAATAAGACTACAATAATTTACAGATAGTGTTGGTTAGTTTTTTTAAATTCAATTAAATCCTGCGAAACCATGCCATAATAGATAATAGTCAAAAAATACTCGTCTATCTATAAAATATCTAAAATTATGCAATTAAATCATACATAACTTTAGATATATGTATATATATTACAGATTGGTTTAGGCATGGCTTAATGAATTTAAAAAAATTAACCAACAATATGTGTAATATGTATTCTTAATCCAACGAAAACAAATAAGTTTGAATGAAAAAGTGTGCAAAATTTTATCTTACCACTCAAAATATACCAAAACTATTATGGTTTGGTTTAGGCAGGGTTTCATTGATTTTTAAAAACTAGCCAATACCATCTGTAAATTGTAGTCTTTGCTCAATAAAAACAAATTTTAATGTGCACTATTTATGGTGGATCTTAAAAGCCTACATCCACCATTCGCTACTGATTGTAGCCTAATAATAACAGAAATGTAGTAGTAGAAGGCTTAGAAAAAATCATATAAATATATTGTGACCTCACCGGAATTGAACTCAGAACACCCGTATTAAATGCCAATGCCCTTACACATTGAATTACGAGAGTCATCAGAGCAAGCCCTGCGTTTGAGCATTATTATTTTTTACTCGACAATCAATATAAATCTGTTCTATAATATAAATAATTAGCTAAACTCTGCAACGTTTTTCTGTTATGGTTCCCTGTCACGTTTTTTCATCATGCTCAATTTTCTTCTATTTTCCATATTATACACTATTACAGGTGCCAATAAGGTTACAATACACTATTGACTATATTATTACAGATTAGGGGCGGTTCGATACTTTAAACATAAACTCCATACAACGTTTTTTTTTAAATAACTTTAATGTTAATGATTTCCCGACAGAAAATTTAAAAAAATATGCGTGTCGTTGATCTACTTTTCGAGATAATGGAAATAAAAATATTCCATTATTTTAATTAAGTATAATAGGGCACAGCCCCCGTTGGACGGTTAGGTAGCTGAAGGCGGCCAGGGTGAAGGAGCCTCACTAGTATATTTATAAAAAATAAGCTAAAACGTAAGATGTAAACTTAATATATTTGACATTGAAGTTAATGGCTCCACCAAACAACACTGCGCCGCACCACACCATGTCTTAATCCACGGGACTCTACGTTGGTGTGAAGTATCATTTGTGGAAAATCATTTGTTTATAACTGGGACTGTTATTTATGTATTTATTTAGAAAAGAGTATTATGGCATTCTAGCGATTGGCCAATGCGCCATAATATATAATAAATACAAATTATGAAAATGACTTAATTACAAATAACAACCAATATAACAATAAAGTATCTGTTTATGTAGATATTAAAGTAAAATTATAAATACAATTATAAATTTAACCTATTTAACATGCCCACAAACATGATATAGTTAATAAAAAATAAATCAACCTTTATGGTGCCATCAAATAAGCTAATCGCACGATACACAACATCATGAAACATCACATCCGTCCTGCGACGGGTATCATGAAAACCGTAGAGTTACGAGTGATATTAGTGGAAATATGAAAATTAATATTCTTTACCAATATATGGATTGTAAATGAACCCACGAAGAAGTAAAAAGAAATGCTGAGAGCAATCACTCTTCGGGTGGACAAGGATTGGATTGATAGCATACCCAGAAGAAAACGAGTCGGAAAATTCATTTTATTATCATTATCATAAGGAAAGAATCCGCATGTCCTTAAGTAGATAAATCTAAGAAATCTATTTTGGACTCGATCCAACGTCCAACTTAATTGTGTGGACGGACCTGTTAGGACTCCAAATAATACTGGCATATTGCATATTCAAGAATACTCAACACAAATGATACGTATAATGGACGTAGCACTCGGATGTCTCAGGAACAGTTACTCAATACTGAGGTCACCTGATCCATGCGATAGGTTACACTCTCGTTAAACTGCATGAAACCTTCAAAATTTTATATCATCATATAATAAAATATTATGTAGTCCATCTGTCCAATAAAAAAATAAACGCGCGACATCGCAATGGATAAGGCGATGTTTCACCATTTTATTATTTAAATTAATTTCATAATATTTTAAACCTTCATTTTTTATTAATATCACTAATGAAATGTCCACAGAATAGACACAAACATTTCATTCATTTTCATATAGTATTTTTAATATCTCATAAATATGTATGAATGCGTAAAAAAAATCAAACTAATGATGCATATAATATTTAATACAACGGAAGCCATAAACTACGAGGGTGGGTCAATAATTCCTTAGAAAAAAGCATTAAAACAGTTTTTATTTTTGTATTTTTTTTTTATTTCTCAACATAATCTCCTTGGAGCTCAATACACTTGGTTAGACGTTTCTCAATATTTTTTAAACCGTCAGAAAAATAAGTTTTCGGAAGGTCTTCAAAATAAGCATTTGTCCGATCGATGACTTCTTCATTTGAAAAAAAACGTTGTCCACTTAGCCATTTTTTTAAGTTTGGGAAAAGGAAAAAGTCACTGGGGGCTAAATCTGGCGAATACGGTGGGTGGTCGACCAATTCGAACTTCAATTCTTCAATTTTAGCCATTGATCGTAAACATGTGTGAACACGGGCATTGTCCTGATGAAAGAGGATTTTTTTCCTGTTTAAATGAGGCCGTTTTTCTTCAATTTTGTTTTTAGCTGGTCCAATAAAGATGCATAATAATCCCCTGTTATTGTTTTTCCTTTTTCCAAATAGTCAACGAAAATAATTTCACGTGCATCCCAAAATACAGTAGCCATAACCTTACCAGCTGATTTTACGGTTTTCGCCTTCTTTGGACATGGTTCGCCTTTCGCAATCCACTGCTTTGACTGTTCTTTCGTCTCGGGAGTATAGTGGTGTATCCATGTTTCATCTACAGTCACAAAGCGACGAAAAAATTTATCCGGATTGCGTTGCATGAGCGACAACAGGGCTTTAGAGGCCACCACCCTATTGCGTTTATTGTCGACTGTGAGCAAACGCGGCACCCATCTTGCAGAAATTTTTTTCATGCCCAATTTGTCATGTAAAATAGAAATGACGCTACCTTTTGAGATCCCTGTAACCTCAATTATCTCACTCAACTTTAATCTTCGGTCACTTAACACCATATCGTGGATTTTATTGATCATTTCTGGTGTAGTCACCTCTACAGGACGTCCTGAGCGTGGTTCATCCTTTGTTGATGTACGACCACGTTTAAATTCATTTAACCAGTTATAAATAGTTGCAAGTGAAGGAGCAGATATGCCGTGAACTAAATCCAACTCATTTTTTATTTCCTTTGCTGTTAACCCTTTTATATTAAAATGTTTAATAACAGCTCTAAACTCAATTTTCTCCATTTTCCATTTTTCCATTTTCCACAAGCAAATTTTTTTTTAAATGTACGAGAAACACACAACAACCCGACCAATCTGATTGAAACTTCGCAGCATACTGAATCAGTAGTGCCGCTGCATGAAAACAAACCGCTTACAGTACTAGTCGCGCCACCTGTCGGCTTTTCTAAGGACTTATTGACCCACCCTCGTATTATAGATTATCGCTATGTTAAGTTATAATATATCAGTAGCGAGCAGTGACGTCCCTAGACAAAATGCCGCCCCTAGGCAGTGCCAAAATGCGTCACATTTTTTTTTATACAGTACTTTTTTATCATCCTTTCATGACTCTAATATCTAACAAATGTCTTGTGTGGATATATTACTAACAAGATATATACCACTAAATCTAATTTAAATGCCATCTCTGGTTCTGCTGACAATATTGCGAGTCTACGGTTTCAGATAGGTATCTACTTACATTTAAAAATACACCTGACAACTTCCAAAATTCGCGAGTGACTGGCTAACATATTTGGATAAATTTTAGATTAGGTATGCACGTGTCATTGCTGTTCACCAAGAACGTGACGTACAAGGACAACGGAAGTAAACTAGACATCGCGAACCCGACCAAAAAAAAAAGTCCTGTTAAAACTATTATAGTAGGTACCTACTTAATTAATACATTTTCTTTCCAACCAGTGAGCTGATTTTTTTAATGGAAAGATATTTCCGTTATTACTAAGTTTAAGTAGCTATTTCTATATATACCTAATGATTCTCCTCGATTTTCCGCCTTTTGTGTAACTGCCGCCCCCAAGCAACGCTCAATCTGCCTACCCGCACGGGACGTCACTGGTAGCGAGGGGTGGAGATAGGCTGTTAAGATTCGTCATAAATACTGCACAGTAAACTTTGTCAGTCATACATATTATTTGTTTTTATTGAACGAACAATACAATTTGGAGATGGGGCTGGTTAGTTTTTAAACTTCAATTAAACGCTGCCTATACCAAATCATAACAAATGATGCACACTTTGTTTTCGTTGAATTACGAATACAAATTACAGATGGTATAGGGTATAGGTTAGTTTTTTAAATTCATTAAGCCCTGCCTAAACCAGACCATGATCGATAAAAAATATTCTTCTATCTATAAAATATCTAAAATTATGTATGGTTAAATTGCATTATTTTATAGGTAAATGAATTTTTTGACTATTATCTACTATGGCTTGGAATAGGCGGGTTTTAATTTAATTTTAAAAACTCACAATAGTATCTACATCACATACATTGTAGTCTTGGTTCAATGAAAACGAATACGTTTGACTGACATAGTTTAGTAAGCACTATTTATATTGGATCTTAACAGCCTACCTCCACCCTTCGCCACTGTAATATATGTACATTTACATTAACTACTTATTTGTTTTAAATGTATGCAATACAAGTAGATTAATTCGTAATAAAACGGGCTAATTTGCATAAGTTACTTAATATTTTACGGTGTGATTTTTCAACGATTATCAGTATGTTGGTTGAATGGTTTCATTTTATCAAGGTTATGTTTGAGAGAAACATTCATATCATCAAAAAACCTAGGTACATAATAAATGACAACAATTTTTATTAATTCGCGTGACATATTAGAACCGTGATAGAATCAGTAAGGGCAGTGACGTCCCTAGGCAAAGTGCCGCCCTTATGCAAATTTAGAATACTTTCGCCTTTTTTAGTAGTTTTAGGTACATGAAGTTCTGAAACGCTGACTAATTTGGACGCCCCTCGTAATTTTTATGTCGGTACTTTCAAAAGAAGTGACCTCATCCCCGTTTCATGGAAAACAGCCACTGCTTTCAAAAGTTGTAATAATCATATCCGTTCCTTCGTTTGCCTCATTTATAATTCCCCCCCCCCCCCCACCAACGCATGATCTGCCTACCCCGACGGCTCCACACTGTAATGGATGCAAACCGATTTCACCGCTTAATTAGTTTTGTTGAGTGAACACATTTAATATTATTTCTTATTATATTACTTTACGGTATTACTTTAACTTAAAGTTCAAGTAAGTTACAACACAAAAATATCTTGGAGTAATCCGTGACGTCGGCTAGTAATTTAAGTAATACCTACATTGATTTAAAATACAAAAGTCGATATCCAATCGTGGCTCAATTTGGGAAGCGCTTCAGAGAGTATTATAAGAGCCAATAGTTAACATTTGTCGTATTTAGTATGACAGCTTTAGCATGGTGGTCTATGTGCGGCGGGCGCAATACCCGAGAGATGCAGGTTTGATTCCTGCGGGTTGTCTTACTTTTTTTAAAAAGATTTTTTCTATTAGTTATAATACATTTTTTGAGAAGTGTTTTCAAAATTATGTAAGTATGTTCAAATGAGTATATATTAAATTTATCAGATATTTTGTCCGTTTAGTTATGTTATATTATAGTGTTATATTATATTATTATATTATATTCAATTGAATATGCCGTATCACACTACACCGTGAACTGCTGTACCGAAAGCAGATGACTGCATAGCGTTTAACCAAATGACGCATTGTTTGTGAACCATTAAATGGTCAAATTTTCAATGCATCTATCATTCTACTTATAAAAGAATATATGTATTGTAAAACCATCTCATTATTCTGTCAAATGCGTTTTATTTTAATTTTTTGCATTAATATATTTTTTATCATTTAAAAAGGACCAACATTAGATTTTTTAAAAGGGGAGTAGTAACATAAAGTTTGGAAACCACTGGCACACGGCAAACTACAAACGTGTAATTTTCCGGACACGCTGGAGAAGCTATTCGACATCCCGACCATTCTGACTGCGAATAAAAATACACGGAGAAAACGAAAAATATTTTCTATAATAGATATGTTAGTTATTATCCTACTTAGGAAATGGATACACGCTGTGATGATATCAGGTATTAAAAATGTGATAGTTAAATTTTGCAATCATTATTATCTACTTAGAGACTGCGAACTACGGTATGAGCAATTTATTATTACTTACTGTACATAGGTACTTTCCATATTAAATGCCATTTTTTGCCACAGTAATGCTGCTCTGTCTCGCGGCCGAGTTTCCTAACTGGTTTTCTTATGAGAATGAAAAAGTTAGTGTACAACAAACACTAGTCGTTTGACGCGGTGGATATTATTCATTTCTTGACATATTTGTATCAAGTATTCTGCGCGGAAGTGTGCAGAATCAAGTTCAAATTAGTTGAACATTCCAGCTGTAGCTCTATATAATATTATTATAAAGTTTCAAACACTTTATTAATAATAACTGTTATAGAACACACATAGCTTGTAAACACCTCAGATTTATATCCAGTGGCGAAGGGTGGAGGTAGGCTGTTAAGATTCGACATAAATAGTGCATTCTAAGCTTTGTCAATCCTACTTATTTGTTTTCATTGAACTAATAATAACAGTTTGAAAATGGTATCGGTTAGTTTTTAAAATTAAATTAAACCCTGCCGAAGCCAAACCATAATAGTTTAGGTATAATGGGCGATCCGACAAAAATGGTGCACACTTTTTTAATCGTTAAGAATACATTATTACAGATGGTGTAGGTTAGTTTTTTTTTTTAAATTCATTAAGCCCTACCTAATCAAACCATAATCGATAAAAAATATTCTTCTATCTATAAAATATCTAAAATTATGTATGTTTTAATGGCATAATTTTAGATATTTTATAAATAAACGAATATTTTTGACTATTATCTACTATGGTTTGGATTAAGTAGGGTTTAATTGAATTTAAAAAAAACTAACAAACACTATCTACACGTTGTAGTCTTAGTTCAATGAAAACAAATACTTTTGACTGACAAAGTACAATGTGTATTATTTATTTCGTATCTTAATAGCCTACCCCCACCCTTCGCCACCGATATATACCCACTAGATAAAATCTCATTTGAGAAAAATTTGTTGAATATATAAATTAATGTTACATTCTCAAATCTTGTCAATTATTCGTTTAATAAAAGAAATGGTTATAACCGTTATGGTCAAATAACATTGAGTATACACGTAGGTACCTAGAGTTGGGTTTCAGGAATTTCCCGACGGGAATTCTCGAGAAATTTTCTAGATTTTCCATCCCGAATCTCGAGAATCTTTTTTCGGGATTCGGGATTTCTTTTTTATCAAATATTAATTGAAAAAACGATTTTCTATATGGAAAAAGTGGACAGAAAAAAACGAAATGGGGATTTAACACAATTAAGCCAACGTCGACTCAAAATGAGCGCAATTTTTGCAACATCAGGGAATTTTCTGTCTCAAAAGCGTACGCGATTGTCAGACGTAGCCATTGACAGTCTGTGTTTTTTGAAATTCTATTTTAATAAGTAATGTTTTGAATTATTTTTGTTTTCCTACTTCTATTTTGTTTGTCTTCTTACATAAACAAAAAAATCATATTTTTTTGGAATTCGTCTGTTTTTACACTAATTTTAGGATTTTTACGAGTTTTTTTAAATTTCTTGATATCTCGAAAATTCTTTTCTGGAAATCCCGAATCTCGAGAATTTAAAATTTCATCATTTCGGGAAATCCCGAATTTCGAGATTGAGATTTTCTCGGGAAATTCCCAACTCTACACATACCTAGAAGGCATACTGTGATATTTTTCTAATAACTACATATTATATTATTTTGATAACGCTTTTTAGTATTGTTTGATTAAAAATTATAGAAAAAAATACCAGATGATCAATTAAACAATTAAACAAATCAATTAAACCTTGACAAAATTATGCACATTTTTCAGTCACACTTTATGTGTTTCCGTTGAATTAAGAATACGTATTAATATTACATGTGGTATTGGTTAGTTTTTTTTTAATTACCCTACCCAAACCGTAATCGATAAGAATATTCTTCTATCTCTAAAATTCTAAAATTGTGTATGGTTTAATGGCATATTTTTAATATTTTATAGATAGACGAGTATATTTTGACCATTGTCTATTATGGATTGGTTTCGCAGGGTTTAATTGAATTTTTAAAACTAACTGACACCATCTGTAAAGTGTAGTCTTAGTTCAATGAAAACAAATACCTACGTATTACTGACAAAGTTTAGTGTGCACAATAATTTATGTCGGATCTTAACAGCCCACCTTCACCCGAAGTTTTTTTTAATCTATTAAACAGAGTATGTATTCGACTCTTGAAACTTTTCATCATGGCCACATGTTCTACTTAGGAAACCAAAATCGTTGAGTAATATGACAAAATAACAAGTAATTTTGTATCATCCATAAACTAAGCCGAGACAAGCTGAATTATTAATTTTAACAGTTTATTTCATATTAATTTGCCACGGTTTCGTTCGCCGAAAACCAGACAGTATTGAAAAAAGTGAAAGTTCCTCGATCATCTCTAAACGCGATGTTATAATAGTGAGCGGTCGATCAATTGAATAAATCGATATTCGGTGCCACCTACTTGCCTGTTCACTTCCTCAATTCAAAACGGAAGTTATTTTTATGTCCATAACACAATATGGCAATTGAAAAAAAAAACAATTTATTCATATGTAGGTATAATAAAAATATATTAAGTATTCTATTATGTACGCTGATTGGTTATATCGTTGCCATGGTGATGTCAATAGCAGTATGTATTCAACCAAATTGCTTCATATAAGGCAAATGATTATAAATGCAGTTTCTGGAGACTTTCTGTAATTTCTTTTCCAAGAAACTTTCCTAATTTTATATTTATTGCTGTAACCAAAGCAAACATCTGCAATCAGACGCACACACTGAAAAAATGATATTATATGGTTCATTTCGAAAAAAATATTATTAATTATTCTACTTAGGGAGGGGATTGTATATTTATTTCACGTTGGTTATAATAATCACAGTCACCGGTGGTCAACCACGCGTTGTGGGCTGCATTTCCTGTCAGATGCGACTCGCTTCTTCTTCTTGGTCGTACACTCCACATGGCTGAGGATCGTGACCACTTTTTAATTTTGCCATCCTTTGAGCGACCAAGACTTTCCATCCTTCTCAATCTTCCGCTTCTCTCAGGGCAGAATGAATGGTACCCCCAGTCAGCCCTTCGCATGCCGCATTCGCATCTCTAATGCGCAGACGCTCTTCCTCTGCTTCGCCTTCCCTGGAGGCCACCCAAAACCACCAGTCTATCAAGGTTGTCCGGTCCGCGCCGGACAATATGTCCAAAAAATTGCTGAATTCGTCTCAGACATATTGTCGAAAGCCATACCTTTATCTGCAGTCTCTAGATGATTTACTGGATCGTCCTGTGGTCCATCCAACAAATACGAAGCATTCGGCGCCAACGCCACATCTCAAAGGCATGAATTGCCGTCCGCTCCCTTGCCTTCAGGTTCCATGACTCGACTCCGTATAAAAATATGGAGAAGACAGTTAGCCGGTGCCGCTCACTACTTAGGTACCGCTCTTTGACCTGCGTCGATTTCCCATACCCATATATGCTTAGATGCTATCAATGGACATCTGACTTACAGCTATAACCATTTGACTGGTGAGAGGCTCACCTACGAATCGCTTCAAGCTGTCACACAGTTGTTATCGTATATGCGTGGCCTAAAGGTCCTAACTATCAGGACTGTTACAGTCCGCTTGTATCTTTCGCGCCACGCTGTAAAGTTTTTTAGACATTCCACATGGTAATATTAAGATTTATATCACCGTGGATAGTATTGGGTATTCCATTATTCTGAATAATTTGTTCGAACAGCGACTATTCAACACAAGCATTCAGATGGTTCTGTTTTACGACAGTGAGTCATGGCATCTTGCGGAGGCTCGGATCAACTATATCCTGAGGTTCGAGAACAGATTCTGCGTCAGCTGAATGCAGAACTATTCTAACTCACATTTTGATTTATTTAGAAGGGAATTCTTTGAAACAACCTACTCCAATTATTTATATAAATAAATGTATACATTACTCAGTAGAACTGTTGATTATTAAAATTATTTATAAATTTGTTTAAGTATATAAGTAATAAATAACTTAAGTAGGCTGTTTCAAAAAACACTTCTGTAAAATATGTCAAATGTGAGTTAGAATAGTTCTGCATTCAGATTCGTGGCATAATTTTAGGAGTGGCGAAGAAATTAGAGAGCGTTTTCTGAATATTTCTAGAGAATTTCTCGAGAATTCTCCAAACGAGATTTCTCAATCAAAACCTCTAACTGACACGTACAGGATATTCCAGAAGTTTTTATAAATAATTAAAAATACTTTCAGACCATTGAAAAATATTTGGAACTCCCTACTATATAATATCTATTCAATAAATATGTGTATGTATGAGAGTAATACATGCATAGAAAACATAACAAGTCGGAAGTCACAAATGAAAATATTTTCGCTCGTGTGACCAATTATAATATTTTACATTTTTTTACATGTGTGTGTGAATGATAAATAATTATTTACGAGATATTAATTTTTATGTTGGGTGTTCGTTTTGGAATTCCTTCCGGATTTTTAATGCATTATTCATTTTAAGACATCATAAGTATTTTTTTTTATTTATGGTGATTCCCAACCTTTTTGATTTGACGAAACATTTCGTAAAATCTTGCTAAACCTTTATTTGACTCATATAATAATTAAATTATGAACATAACATACGTGCAATGCAGTAGACAGTACGTGGCAGTACAATGTTTGAGACTTTCACGGTTGTTTTTCATCGTAATAGATTGTTGGGTTTCCACCGTGTGTACCTCTTCCTTCTTTCCTCGACGCTTCGGGCTCGTTGCAGAGGCCATTATCAAATATGAACAGTCATGGCTTCCGGCATTGTCAGCAAAATCCAATATTCGATCCGGTATCTCTGGTCGTAAAGATTGACACATTACTCTGAGCAACGTTTGCTCTTAGCTAATCGGATTCCTTTTGGTATTCTTAGAGAGACGTTTGCAATCATACACCCACATTACACCTCATCAGAACACATAGGTATTTCTTGGTCCTTGCCTCTGCAACAAGCCCGAAACGTCGAGGAAAGAAGGAAGAATTACACACGGTGCATTTATTACGATAGTATGCGGCAAATTGACACCTTTAAGCTATTGGCATATTATTGTCTGTCACTTCTAATCAATTTTGTTATTTTCATTTTGAAAATCAATTTGTCACCTCAATACTACAACTAGATAACTTAAGTCTCACTGTTTTTGACATAGCTATTGAATATGATTCTACATTTCCTTTTCTACAAAATGATAGAACTAGGTGCCTAAGTCAAAACTTAATGGGAACTGTATTTTTTTTTTGTTTGACAATATAATATAACTTTTAAACCATAAATGCATTAAATAAATAAAATGATATATGATATAAATGAACATTATTTAATTGTTCCCAATAATTATTAGACAAGCACAATTTTCTATTTTTATTTTAAATAATAATTATAGCCTAGATTTATGTTCATCAAGTAAAGTTTAAATTTAATTTTCCCAGCAATGACCAAATCAGAGTTATCTAGTTGTAGTATTGAGGTGACGAATTGTATGTGCCCCGTGAATACAAAAAAACAACCAGAGTGTGTGAAAAATAAAATGGACAAATACAAAAAACCCCGATAATGCAAAAAACTGATAGAGTGTGTGAAAAATAAAATGACGCGAAGCCTCATACAATTTGTATTCCTCATTTTTTTCGGAAATATGAACTCGCATTAAGGGTCAATCCGTCATTGTTTTGTTTTATTTTGTTTATCCCCAACGCGTAATGTAATGTCAGTGTATAAATTTTAAACGCATTGACATAAACAAAATACGCAGTGCGTAGTAGGCGACGACAATTACTATTGAAAACTAAAAAAAAATCTTTGTATTCCTGCAGTATGCTACAAAACTCCCCTCCACAGAACAGATTAATAAATAGAATCCCGATAGGCTATACCCAAATACACTACATTTTGAAGCAGGGTTTTGAATGTGTATGTCCGACGAAAATTAAACATATATTATAGAAGTGCAATAGTGTGTGTTGCAACCTTCAAATACATCGATATTGAATGAGCGTCAATGCATATACTAAGACCCGTTATCAGAACGAAGGACAAGTTTAGAATGACGTATTCTTAACACGTGTTTAAGTTTATCCCATATTCTTCCACACTCGAGATCTGTTGCCTGTTACTCCCACACTTGTCACAACCGTTAGGTATTTCAGTCCCCATTAATTCTGTGTTCCTTGCTCCCCTTCTTCTTTGGCTATATCCGCCTCTTAATTGGAGCATATGGTCTCTATCGCTCGCCAGTCTTCTTGCTTCATTCCAGGTCAAACCAGCATCCCGTAGCTCAGCCGTCTACACTATATATATAGTATTTAGCGGCCTTCCAGGACGCCGGAATCCGGTCGGCGTGATGAACAGGGAACCCAAGTTGAGGTTCTCTTCTGGCATCTGCAGCAGGCGGCCGAGCCAGGCCCAACGTCGCCTCTTCAATATAATATAATAACTATGATCAAGATGAACTTTCTAATTGCTTCATTTCTCCATTAAATATATAAAAGGTTTCAAGTTTATCGGAAGTCTGCCAATAACTCAGGGAACAGCTCGCGAAACCCTGGTTGGGAAATACTGACTTAATAGTAAATAATAATAATAATTATTACTGTGCATTGTGAAATCATAATTTTATATATTTATAATATAATATTATTTTCTCTCTGTGTCCGCTTTACAAGTCGAAGCAATTTGCATTCGTTAAACTGTGATGGTCGGTCAGGCCGTCCATGGACTAAAACCGCATGTAGCTTTGAACCGTGTGTCATAACTATTAAAACTAAACTTATGATGGAAATATTATGTTCACTAAATAGAGGGTTATAAAATAAGAAATTTGTATTTTTAATTTATCTCTCAATAAGTTGATTGTGACACGAGCTGTATGGCATGTTGCACTATCTTGTTAGAACCACATATTATTACCCATATCAAAATGATGTAATTCATGCCAGAAAAAATCAGATATTCGTTTTCAAAAAAATACGATCCAATTTCTTCTCCAGACCATAAACCATACCAAACTGTCAATTTTTGTGGATGTAAAAGTGTTTTAAGAATAGCATGTGGATTTTCATTACTCAAAATGCGACAATTGTGCTTATTATATAAGTCATTTAATCTAAAATGAGCTTCATCACTGAAGATGATTTTTTCATGAAATAATGGATATGTTTCAAGTTGCTCTAAACCCCAATCAGCATAATTTCGACGCACTAAATGGTCATTCTGTTTAAGACGATACATCAGTGAAACGGCAAATAATTTTCAACTATAGACGCGACGAAATTTATGACTCGCTGGCATTCGGAGAGCGAACGTCGAGGTGTGAATACGTCAATTTGTTTCGTGATGGCGACGGGGGTATTCATTTTTAAATCGTCTAAAGATGACTAGAAACGTTACCGATTTACTTGAAAAAGATGACATGTCAATGAATATATTATTATTGTTACTAATAGAACAATAAACAGAACTATAAATGGACGCATGTTGGATTTATATGACAAATTATATTTCGTTCGGCATGCGTCATTTGCACCTGCAATCCGCACGTCGCCTAGCCACGATCTTTTTAGACCATGCCTCAACTGAGGTATAGCCTTGGTCTTGTGTTGACGATATTTTATACGCCTTCAAAAATGCAAATCTTTATGAAGAATATTCCATGTAGTGCCATAAGAAAGTCCAAGTTCTTGAGAACGACGTGTAATTGAATGTTCTGGACTTTGATTCACAACATCGATATTTTCAGCAGCACGTTTACATTTTCGATGGGTTGGATTCTTAACATCACAAACATTAACATTTGACTCGAATTATCCAATTAATTTACGAATAGTAAGCTCTGTGGGTCTATTATATACACAAGGTGGTTATCGACGGCAGTTTATCTTATTTCTGTATTGAGTATTATAATTGTTACAATAAATTTCCCGTCTAAGCTGTCAAAACTGTCTATCTCGCTCTAAAAGTTAACATAGGTTGCCAAGAGAGGGAATGTTAAAACATAGGACTTTTTGACAGTTTGGACAGTTAACTTATTGTAGCAATTAATCGCCACAATACATAAATATGATAATCTACCGTCGATAACCGCCTTGTGTGTATAATAGATCCACTCGCGCCCGGGGAATAATAGCGGCACAACTCGAAAAACTTGTTTTTGCAGGAGAGCAGTTTGAATATTTTATTTTAGTGTGTTAAATCAGTTTTTTTTTTAATTTACTTCATAATAGCGTGAAGTTGGCACACTTGAGCCATCTCATTTTGAATGTTATCCGCAATAACAATGGCACAATGATCACTGTACCACTATTTCTGCTTGAATTCAAGTAAAACGTTATAATAATATGATAATGACAAAAATGCTTTTAAGGCCACCATTATATTTTTAAGAATTATGCCGCTATTTGTGCAGATATAAATGATATCTTGGATCATTTCTGCATACTTAATTCAAAAATGACAAATTTGGACTTGTCACTGGTGCCACTGTAGGTCGAGTATTTTGACCATAAATTTTACGTAGAGCCCGAAACGTAACTCGAATAGATTCATCATTATTTTTAAAAAATCAAATGTGAATCAAAATCAATTATATCTATAGTACTATTTTGATAACCCTCTATAAGCGTTTACAATTGTTGTGATTTTAAATATTAATAAAATAAGTATTATTTTAAATATAAAATAAATAATGCTTTCAAACCCCCCCCCCCCCCCCACGATGGCCGCGCGGCTTTAGCGTCGGACAATAGAGTAGTGGGTCCCAGGTTCGAATCCTGGGTCTGGCAAGTACACATATTGTTTTTCAATTTGTGAATGAGTCAGAGTATGGACCTAATAGGTTGAGCAAGTGGCTGACATCTATTTCTTGTAAAAACAAAATCTTTTAATACAAAACCTCCACTCTGTGGAAGCCCATATGATCCTATTAGGATCGGACACGGTCGAAAGAAAAGAAAGAATGCTTTCAAAATTTTATTTAAAGGTTATCAAGATCGCAAAACTTTACCGAAGTAATCAAAATTAAAGTAACATTCGATGTAAAACAGATAAAGAGTCGAATAAGACACTAAAATGAAATCTTTGCGTCGCTAGAAAACTCGTAGACTCGAAACATAATGATTTACACAACGGCGACCTTCGAATTGAATTCATTAATACTACACCTGCACTAGGTGGCTACTACGAAACCGTTTCATTACTTTAATTGTTTAGTAACCATAATCAAAATAGCGGTAGGCATTACTTACAGTGTTGCCAACTGTAGTTGACAAAAACATGCCAAACGTGGTACGAAAACAAGCTATTTGGCAGGAAAAAACTCTATATTTTGTGTAGGGCTCAAAATGGACCTTATCGCACTGGAGCGCCGTTCCGGTTCATGAAATCGGTAAAATTATAGCTCCGTCTCGTGGAAAAAATAATTTGACCGTCTGAGCTAGATAGGCAAAACAAAGAATCTAACACACTTATTTTTATAATATATACATAGAATTAGATAATTATATTAATATTTTCGGAATATTATCGAGCGTTCCGGTTCGTAAAATGTTCTATTTCGAGCGCTGATTTTGTAAAAATAAAATTGCAAGTAAATTTACTTATTCTACCAAGAACGAAGTCAATACCTTTCTTTCCCTTCGCATACCGAAGAAAAGTCCATAAATGTAAAAACCACATATTTTAACAGAAATATATTTTTAAATTGACAACAAATGCCTACATTGTGTCAACGGCTTTCAAGTTTCGTTTCATGCATTGATATACTACTAGATGAGGAGTTCCCATACAAGTGTCATTTTAAAAATGTACCACAAGATATTACGAATATCGTCTAATAATATTTCCTTGTAGGTATAATGCGTTAAGACCGTTAACATGGATTCCCGAATTTCTCCCGTATTGCCCTGGCTGGAAAACTAAAATTGCGTTCTTGGAATAGTGACCCTAAGGGTGCTGCAACCCAAAGCTTGCAAGCTACCAAATATTCATGTCTGAGCGGACAGAGCAAGTCGTCATGCGCTGACTATTAGTTAGAGTAAGATGCAAGCTAGATCGGGATTACTCATAATTATTGCCAGGTCGTTTTCGAGACAAATATTAAGTGCGCTTATATCGAGTTAAGCCCGCTGATATTAAAACAGTAAGTTTTAACACTGGCCGAGTCGCTGAAAATCGGGCGTCATTTTAAGAAGCATATTATTATAATTCATCCAGTAGTATATCAATGGTTTCATGTCATTCCGATAAACAGATGTGAGTGCTGTCACATACCTAAGCACACATTAAATTATATGATACCATTTCACTATAAGGCCATGAATACTCCTATTGTTTCAAAGTGTTAAATTATGTTGTTTTATTGCTCATGCTACCAAAATAGTTACCGACCTATCTGCATCTGATCAGTCAGAAATTTTATGCGCATGAAAATAAATAAACTAAATATCTATAGTATTTTCAAAACATTTAAAGGTGTTGGAGGCATCAATAAGTGCTGTTATCAAAAACGCCACAAGCTAGATACCTATCGAAAAACGCAAAATTGGCAACGCTGATTGCTTACATACCGCTTGCTTAGTGTCGACTAAAATTCAATACATAAAAAAGTATGGAAAATATTGTAAATTAATTAAAAAACGTTGCTGTAATAGTATGTAAATACTACATTATTGTTATAATGCTATTAAAACGACATCTTTTTATGAATTTACATATTATTACAAAATATTTCAAAATTTTTATACAAAATTATTTACAAAATTAGTGATAATACACAAAAAAAAATTAAAATGTTAGTTAATATTATTTGATGTAATATTTTGTATTGAATTAATTAGATAAAAAATAATTAAGAAAACTTATTCTCTAGTTAAGTCTAGTTTAATTTATCGTTTTATCAAATACACTATCACCGATAAGGCTTATCAGAATATCATTATGAAAAAAAGAGAAGATAACTTGTGCTTTATTTATTAAAATTATCTTGCAGGGCATTTTATAATATTAGGCAGAACCACAGATCAGATTAATAATAATAGAGTTCAGATAGTGTATACCCCGATACACTATATTTTGAAGCAGGAATTTGAATGTGTGAGTGTCCTACGAAAATGAAACATACATTTTCGACTTGCAATAGTGTGTTGCAACCATGGCCCCCACAAGGGGGATCTGACAGGGCTCTAGCCTAGGGGCCCGGGCTTAGGGGAGCCCGACGTGGAGAGTCAATCAAAAATGTGAGATAAACACACATCACACACTCTAATAGTACAAAATTCGCCCGCGGCGCTATATCACAAAGGGGTTGTTAACATTAAAAAATGAGGTTGTAAAATGCAATTTTTGATTATTTTGCACACCACTCGACAACTCCATAATTCAATTAGATGTATTAAAACTACAAAAAATCGCTAAAAATAAACTGAAAGCCCTAACTTTTACCTATAACACAATTTTGAAAACGCTTAGCTGTGCATCACACATGCTATTAAACTTAGCGATAGAGAGGGGGCCCGCTTTAGGATGTATTTCAACCTTCAAATACACAGATATTGAATGAATATCAGTGCATAAACCGAGAGCAGTTGTTAGAACGAAGCATAAGCTTATGACGTATTCTCGACACGTGTTTAAGTGTATCCCATTTCTTCCACACTCGAGATCGGTTGTATGTTACTCCACACCCGTTAGGTATTTCAGTTCTCTCACAACCATTTCGGACAGACATATTTTTGACATACTTACTACGTTGATGTTCCCATTCACATACCAACAGTATACAAATTGGGGCACAATATTTAGCATTAATATATGAGGAATGCGTTGTAACCAAATATATTGAAGAAGGCACCATAATACAATGCTTCTTTTTATACATTTTCTCGTTACTGCACACTATCCGAATTAGAAAATTTTTGGGGGCACACTGAATAGTTTTTACTTAGGTTACTCTTTTAAACTGCTAAAATTACATTGTATTTCAATATTTCCAAAATAACCAGATGCAATTATTTCATGTAATATTTTTTTTCTTAATACATAGTATAATGTGATATTATTAAAATTCATATCGTCACCTCATTACTACAACTAGATAACTTGATTTTAACTGCTTTTGAGATAACTATTGAATATGATTCTACATTTCTTTCTCTACAAATTGATAAAACTAGGTAAATCAGAAGTTAATGGGAACTGTAATAATTTTGTGTTTCAAAATATTTTTTTTTTTTTGACCATGACCGATCCTAATAGGATCATATGGGCCTCCACATAGTAGAGGTTTGTATTAACAGATAACAAGCATTCCATTGTTTTAATGATAGTAGGAAACAGTTCTTACTGGACGGCTGGTTCGCCGAAGATGGCCAGGGTGAAAGAGCCTCATTAGTATATTTAAAAAAACGAAGCTAATATTTTTTTCGACCATGTCCGATCCTAATAGGGTCATATGGGTCTCCACAGAGTAGACGTTTGTATTAACAGATTTTGTTTTTTACGAGAAATGGATGTCAGCCACTTTGCTCAACCTGTTAGGTCCATACCCTGACTCACACACAAATTGAAAAACAATATGTGTACTTGACAGACCCAGGATTTGAACCTGAGACCCACGGCGTGATAGTCCAACGCTTAAGCCGCGCGGCCACCGTGGGAGTTATATATCGTCTCTGTTCTGGCAGAACACACTAACTGGAGAATACTAGTTTTGATTAATTTGACTTTGAACTTGTTAAAATGTTTGAAATGGTCTATCATGTGAGTTTATTAAGTAATCGTAAAAAGGATGACTTTAAAATAAAGACTGTTTATTTATTAAGAAGGTTTCCAGACGGTAAAGTTTGAAATAAGGAACATTTTGGTATAACTAACTCAATATGTAATTTTTTCGAATTAGTGTCTTCTGCCAGAACAGTGACGATATAATATTAGATAACTTTAAAACCATAAATGCATTAAATAAAAATAATAATATATCTACGACATGTTTTCATACAATTGAACATTATTTAATTGTTCCCAAATTAAAGAAGCACAATTTTCCATTTTTATTTTAAATAATAATTATAGCCTAGATTTATGTTAATCAAGTAAAGTTTAAATTCATTTTCCCAACAATGACCAAATCAGAGTTATCTAGTTGTAATATTGATGGCGTTACTATAGAAACGTATGCGAATTGTGTCTCGCCAAGCATATTCCATAACAATAAAATTAGTACCTAATACTATTATTAGTTGATAGATTCACAAGCTTATCAAATAAAATATACCCTACTCACTGTGATATTGAAGATAGTTAAAATCACAACGACAATACAAAATGATACATCTTTGTTTTACAGCTAGTTAAATGAATGAAATATTTCTGAATACTGCAGCAACCACATTTAGCTTAGCGAAAAGGGGGTAAGAGATGTTCCAGTGAAAATAATGGCGTTAGATTTTTTAGGATGTTATCGTCAGCGTACCAAAAGTTTCCCAGCATGAGTTATTCCGTGAAGAAGTTACTACTATTATTTATGAATAAACGAAAGCCAATCAAGATACTAATTGATATTCATGATAATTAATTATAAAATGAATTTATCATTTGGTATTCACAACAAGTATATTATAATTTCATGTTTTACGACAAGTGCTCACATGGTGAGCTTTATCAAGTAACCCAACTTGATAAAACTGATAAATAAATTTGATGAAGACAAAACTAAAAAGAAGCACGTGTCATAAAACATTTTTAAATTGGAAATATAATCAAATCACCTCACAAAAGGGTTTCTGAACAGATTTTTACGAGAAATCGATGTTAGCCATTTACTAATTCTATAACATACATTACATCTTTGCCTGCTATCACAAAGGATGGCTTCTAATCCAGGCGTCCTAAAGAATTAAAATTTATATGTGCTTGTGGTCGCAGCCATAACTTATTCTGGGTCAGAACTGTTTCGTCGTGTCAAGCCTATTAGGCACAATTAGCGAGGGATGCAAGACTAGTAAATGCGCTCCTTAAAGACATAGACATTTTCATTTTGTTTTTGAAACTTTATTTTATTCTATAAAAATGTTTACTTGTGTTTTTTTATTATCATTATTATTTTCTTCTTCTCTCTTTTGAGTGTAATATTTGTTATAATGATCTCATGTCGTGAACGTCCTGAATTTTGATTTATTATGTCGTCAATGTTTTGTTTTCTTAAATAAATAAACAACATATTTACTCTGGTTCAAAACACACATTGAAAAATAACATGTGGATTAATCAGACACGATATTCGAATCTGACAATTATAATTGAATAAACGGGCGCTAAATCAATCTTGTGAATAAACTCAATTTATAAAATAAAATTCTTATTTAAAATCACTGTACTGTTGCAAAATTGCAAATTATCAGTTTCATTTCTTTTGACTGTGGTTTTCTCTGTGTCGTCTGCGATCAATTTTTCGTACGGCCAATCTTATAATAAATATCTTATAATAACAAATAACGGATTTACTTACTATGGCGTGTGTTCCATATTATTTTAACGTCACTAAATCATCACTACTTGACACTCAACAATAACTTTACAATCAGATCAGTGGTGAAAGGCACAACAAAATAAATTAAAATATTTTTTTACTGTCAATAAGCACACGAGATTCTCACTAGATAGTTATAATATGTTAGTTGATGTTGTCAAAAAATATATTGAAATTGCGATCGACTTTTTTACGCGCGTAATATTTTGCGTTCGGTAAAAAACTTCGGTTGTGAATATTTAAAAAGTTAATTAAACGTTTCGCTCGCAAATGGGGGACGTCCGCGCGATCCGTGCCGCACTCTACAATGAGCAAATATCAACAAACACCAAGCTATTAACTGTTATGGGGGGGACAAAAAACATGATCGAGACTTATTTTTTCATTTTATTTTATAATAATATTGCTATTAAATTAATACTGCACACGTACATAGTTAAATAATATTATAAATTGTGATTTTATGTTTTTTTTATTTATTTTATCAAGAACGAAGTCAATACCTTTCCTTCATTCCGACAATAATTGTCAAACTGATGTCACATCACATTATAATATGATACTATTTCACTATAAGGGCATGAATGTTCCTATTATTTCAACGTGTTAAATTATGAATTATTATGATATTAAAAATACATATATCTGATAGTCAAAAAAATTTTGTGCGCATGAATATAAATAAACTAAATATCTAGCGTATTTTCAGCACATTTAAAGCTGTTGGAGGGATCAAAAAAAATATAGTAAAAGCGCTACAAGCCATATGCGTTTTTTGCAGGCTAGATGCCTATCGAAAAACGCTAAATTGACAACGCTGAGAAGAATTGACTATCCATTTGTTTATGATATTACCGAAGCTTTGACTGCGACTCGCTGTCATATCGCCTCTTCTCATGTAGGAGAGGATCCGCCGATTAGGTCCTCATTCCAATTTTGTTAAAGAAATTTGCCAAGCTCTTCCGTCGTACCCACCGCCAGGGCACTTTTCAATTCGTCGACATTCTCAAAAATATCCGCAATTCGCAGTTGTACTGTGTGTCGTTCATATTTAGGGCATTGTACTGCTATATGTGCTCCAAAACATCACATTCATCGCAGAGCTGCGAATCGCTTCTTCCCATGTGAGGACATCAAATCTTTTACCCGTTGTGTGACCTGTTCTTAGCCTCAGTATCAGCTTAAGCTTATTTATTTCTCTTCAAAGGAGACTCTAAAACCCAGGGCACCAACCGTGGGGATTATTTAATTATTAAATACTATAATATTATATTAGGTACATACATAGAAAAATCATCAAGAAAGGCACTCCTCGGTTTTCCTGTGACAGACTCTGACAATTCCATGACAACCTAGAAAAACTCATTGTATTTGGCAGTGGCGAAGGGTGGAGGTGGCCTGTTAAGATCCGACATAAATATTGCACACTAAATTTTGTCTGCCAAACGTATTTGTTTTCTTTTTTTTTGATAATTAATAACCATGTCCTTTTTCGTACAAGATGGTTGTTAGTAATTTTGAACAATCACAAACACCCATGCTTTGAGAAAAACACATAAATATTGTCGTCAGCTGAATGCAGAATATTCTAACTCACATTTGAAATATTTTGAAGGAGAGTTTTTTGAAACAGTCTAGTTTAGTTATTTATTATATATATAGACAAGTGTATGCACAATTTTTTTCATCAATAATCCCACTAAAATATGATTTGTACATTTATCCATAAAAATAATAAATAATTTCAGTAATTTGATTCAAAGAACTCTCTCCTATAAAAAAATCAATTGAAATTTAGAATAGTTCTGCATTCAGCTGACGTTGTGTCCTCACCGGGAATCGAACCCATAATTCTCGGGTGGAAGGCCAGCGCCTTACGCACTACACCACGAGAGCCGCATATTTATTTTCATTGTACGAAGACTACAATAATATGTAGATAGTGTTTGTGTAGTTTTAAAATTTTCAATTGAACCCTGCCTAATTCAATCTTTAGTAGATAATAGTCAAAAAATATTCATGTATCTATAAAATATCTAACATTATACCACTAAACCGTACATAATTTTAGATATTTTATTGATAGAAGAATATTTTTTATCGATTACGGTTTGGTATAGCCATTTGTAATAATAATGTATTCTTAATTCAACGAAAACAAATAATTAACTATTTCCTTTATTCAACGAATAATTCACAAGATTTAAGAATATACTCGTATCATTCTGATTATTGAACATATATAATTTTGAAAAAAACACTTTCTGATAGAGTATATAATAACCAATAGAAAAAATCTTTTTTGAAAAAAGTAAGTCACCCCGACGGGGAATCGAACCCTGTATCTCCCGAGTATACGCCTCATCCGTCGCATTAAGCCATTATGCTACGGCGTGACATACTAAAACTGAAAAGGTGTACACTATTTTTGTCAGATCGCCCATAGCATACCTAAGGCTATACTTCAGTTGAGGCATGGTCTAAAAAGATCGTGGCCAGGCGATGCGCGGATTGTGCAAATGACGCGTGCCGAACGAAATATAATTTGTCATAAAAATTCAACATGCGTCCATTTAATGTTATGTTTATTGTTATATTACTAATAATAATAGTATATTCATTGACATGTTTTCTTTTTAAGTACATACGTAAAGTTTTTAGTCATCTTTTTACAATAATTTAAGAATATATTCATCCGTCGCCATGACAAAACAAATCGACGTGCGCACACCTCTAACTGTCGGTCTCCGATTGGCGACGAGTGCCAAATTTCGTCGCACCTACTGTTGAAAATTATTTGCCGTTTCACTGAAGTACGCTCTTAAACTATTATGGTTTGGCTTAGATAGGATTTAATTGATTTTAAACACTAACCAGCACCATCTACAAATTGTATTCTTAGTTCAATGAAAATAAATAGGTACGACTTACAAAGTTTAGTGTGCACTATTTATGTCGAATCTTAACAGCCTACCTCCACCCTTCGCGACTGGTATTTGATCAGGACGATGGTGATAATGCACGAGAAAGACCACACTCTAGAGTCTAGATCACGGGTTCCCAACCTATGAGTCGTGACCCCAATTGTGGTTGCCAAGGGTTTTCTGTGGGATCGTCGGCTGAAACGGTAAACATAAAAAAATATTCATATTAAACCAAATCACATCCCTAGTATGACAAGGTCCAACCAACAAAATTGACATGTCCAATTAGTGTTGGGAAAGTGTTTCTCTTATCTCATAATTATGACATATTTTATTTTGTCTCTCTATGTTTAATCTGAAGGTGAAATAGGTAGAAATTTTAAAGAGGAAATTATTGGGCATCTTAAATCCCTTGAAAACGAACTCTAGCGTTATTTCCGAGAGCTGACAGATTAATAAGAAGCTACACTGGACGAAATCTATTTTCTGATTCTCATGATGTAGTCAGAGACGAATTACAAGATGAATTCTTGGAACTGTAAAACGAATTCTCAGCACGTAACCTATTTATCATGAAAAAAAATCTGAATCAATTATGGTGTGCTATGTATCAGTCATGTCTAGAGTTGGGTATTTCCCGAGAAAATCTCAATCTCGAGAATCGGGATTTCCCGAAATGATGAAATTTTGAATTCTCGAGATTCGGGATTTCCAGAAAAGAATTCTCGAGATATCGGGAAATTTAAAAAAAAAATGTAAAAATCCTAAAATCAATGTAAAAACAGACAAATTCCAAAAAAATATGATTTTTTTTTTATTTATGTAAGAAGACAAACAAAATAGAAATAGGAAAACTAAAATAATTCAAAACATTACTTATTAAAATATAATTTCAAAAAACACAGACTATCAATCGCTGCGTCTGACAATCGCTTGTGCTTTTGAGACACAAAATTACCCGATATTGCAAAAATTGCGCTCATTTTGAAGCGACGTTGGTTAATTGTGTTAAATGCCCCGATCAGTCTTTGAACGTTTTGTGTTTTATGTCCTCTTTTTTCATATAGAAAATCGTTTTTTCAATTAATATTTGATCCCGAAATGTTAAAAATTTCAATTCTCAAGATTCGGGATGGGAAATCTCGAAAATTTCTCGAGAATTCCCGTTGGGAAATTCCCGAAACCCAATTCTAGTCATGTCCAAATGTTACCATGATTACATTTTGAGTTTTACTACCATTTATTTGCTTCTACGTATCTTCTGCGAGAGTGGATTTTCAACGCTAATCTTCATTTGAAAATCAAAACAAGATACAGATTAAATGTTGAGAATGACATAAGGTTGCCATTAACGAAAACTAAACCGCGAATTTTGAAGCTGGTTAACGACTTATAATTTCAACCATCGCATTATATATTCAATTATATTACACTGAAAAATCTATTATCGACGCGTTTTCTTTACTCAATTAAAAAGACTCTTATTGGGGTCGCGGGTCACTCGGCTTCTATAAAATGGGGTTATGACTAGAAAAAGATTGGGAATGTGTGGTCTAGATGGACGGACCAAGTCAATAATGCCTTAATCAAAAAACCAGTCTCAAATTTTCGATATTAAAATATTTCTAAATTATTCTCGAATTATGTCGAACTTAATCAAATAATCGTAAATGCGGCTTTTGACCCTTGGCGTCTTATCTGATGCACCGAGGGATATGCTTATTTGGCGACATCTATTAAAGCTCACTGTTTCGTCTGCTTTCTTAACAATTTGTCTCAATCATAGTCTCTCTAACCAATTTAAACGATATTTGCCATGACTTTACTTGTTCTACATTACTCTTAGATTTAAAATGTCTTTTGCATTAAGAGACCATGTTTTTGTATGCATAGGTACGTATCAGTGGTAAATAGGTATTGAAATACCGGTATTCCAGTATTTAGCAATACCGAAATACCGGTTTTAAAAATTTAAAATACCGGAATTTTTGTTATTGAGAAAGCACACTCGTTTAAGTGTTTGAAAATGAATTATAAGTTATGTGCTGCTAAAATGCAAATATTGACTGCATCTAACAGAGGTGAAAGAATGATAAAAACAAAATCGATCACATAATATACCTATGTATATAATTGTTGCGATGAATTATCATATTATATCGAAATAGAAAATATCCGTGACAAATGTTCAATTGAATGCAGCTGGGCTTATTTGCATTTAAATTAAAGGCTTTAATTAAAATTATCAATGTATTGAACTTATTTGTAAAATTCTCCAGTGTTCTACAGTATATTTTTTTAAACATTTTTTTAATGTCAACATGTAGGTAGGTTTTTGTCCTAAAATATTTTTTTAAATGATTTTAATAGCTATATTTATTTACTGATTCTAATTTAATAATAATTAAGTTCTTCTGTTTTTTAATGTTTAACTAATACCGGTATTAAATAATAAATACCGAAAAACCGGTATTGACATTTTCATTCGGTATTGCAATCCCTAGTGGTAAAGACAGAAACGCATTACCATTACGTGAATTACGTCTCGTGAGCTCACTGTAAGCTGGCGCATTGGCAAAAATGTCCAATGTTGTTTTATTCGGTATTTAAAATACGAGTATTATCAGACAGATGCTCCCATCTCGTAGCACATTTTGAGCCGAAAACGAATAGTTTTAGTTAACAGATTCTGTCAAAATGTATCAGAACCACACTAAAGTCACCTCACGCATATCATTCCAGACCATCAACCCCCGTGGTGCAGTGGGTAAGGCGCTGGCCTTCCACCTGAGAGTTCTGGGTTCGATTCCCGGTCATGACAAAAAAACGTTTATGTGTTTTTCTCAAAGCCTGGGTGTTTGTGATTGTTCAAAATTACTAACAACCACCTTGTACGAAAAAGCAAGGACATGGTTACTAATAATTCTAAAAAAAAAAAAAAAAAACCCCCACGCATGAATAGAACCTTTTTAATGCATATTTACACATTTTCGAGTTACGTGATCTCACGTATATTTGTTTATAGTAGTTTGGAAAGGAGCTAGAAATGACAGGTGATTGGCATGATCAGGGAACTCAGAGATAATAATTGGAACTGAAATACGTAACGGACATGTAAAGCAGGTAACCAATCTCGAGTAAGGAAGAATCCGGGATAAACTCAAATACGTTTCAAGAATACGTCATACGTCGAATACTGACAACTGCTCTCGGTTTATGCATTGACTCTCATTTAATATCGGTGTATTAAACACTCTATTGCACGTGCAAAATGCGTGTTTCATTTTCGTATGACACTCACAAATTCAAAACCCTGCATCAAAATGTAGCGTATTGAATATAGCCTATCAGAATTCTTTTTATTATCTGCTCTGTGGGCATGATGTTCTTGTAGGTTATCAGTTTTTATTATTGAATGTTCTAATGGTTCTAGCATTTGAATTCACGTGATGTGATAACAATATGTTTCTGCATTAACGCACATTGGTTAAACACTTCACGCTTTACAAACAACAAGAGGTCAACTGTTAATAAATCTAATATTCAATGCGCTACATCCAGTTCGATTCTTTAAGAGATTTCCACTCAATTATTATTATTTTTGTCGATGGACACTTATCCAAAAAATATAAACATTAGTATTTAAACAAAATATACTTACTTATATTTTAATTTGCATAGTCAATGCGCCATTTTATAATGAGATTTCTTTCCAATAATATAATTTAGTATAATATGTATGCAGTGAGTAGTAGGTACTCTAGAGTCTAGAGCAGTGTTTCCCAACCACCGGTCCGCAAATAGTTGTCACCCGTTTTAAAATACATAGGTATGCCAAAAATTCATAGAAAATCTACATTCCAAAAAAGTAATCCCTTCATGGAAGACCACAATCTATCGCTATCACTATACTAAGTTAGTCGAGATTCGAGAATAAGGAAAACTAATATTTAGTTGTCTTTTGATGCTACTTTTGTATCCATAAAATTCAAGCATTTTTATTTACAAACCCATTAAAATATGTATCCGGAAATTTGTAGTTAAACAGTTCACCGCATGACACTTATTCGTGCGCAGCAGTACGTGAAACATGAGTTCGTGTAACATTTAATCAAATGACGAGTTCTTCGTTGAACATTTCACCGTGGAGTATATTTGTACGTATGCTACAATATGCGGAGATGTCTTTACTAGGTTAGGTTAGGTTAGGTTAGGATTAATCTAATTGGAACAGTACTATTTGCAAACTATCGCCGCATTTTGTAAGATACGTAAAAATGTATTCCACGGTGAAATGTTCAACGAAGAACTCGTCATCAACTCATGTTTCACGTACTGCGGCCAATGACATTAATATGGACGAATCATCTGGAAATGAAAATGACACTCACTTTATTGTCGGGTCTGCCGAATGGCATAATCTGTTCTAACGCCATTACAATAAAGGTGATATTGCTATAAATTCCTGATGCTTTTTGTTGGGTCTGCCGAATGGTTCGGTTCGAACGGGTTCGCTCAAATGAACATTGACATTAGAAGCACTGCTCTAACGCCATTACAATAAAGGTCATATTGCTATGAATTCCCGATGCTTGATATCGCATAATGGAAATTGCGTAACGTCTACCAATACATGCGAATGCGCGAATTTACTTGCTAGCTACTGTATTGAGTGCGTCGTCCATTAATAATGTCATTGACTGCGGCGCACGAATAAGTGTCCCACGATAAACTGCATACGTACAACTTACATGTAACCATTAAAATATCATTCTGCCATGTCAGTAATAAAAACGAAATAGATAAACCGAATGGATGTTATTGCAGCGCTTTGTAGCTCCCATACAATACTGAAGGCCAGCTTTGCTAACTGTCATTGACAAAAACATGCCAGAGAGGGTACGAAAACAAGCTATTTGGCAGAAAAGAAACACTAGATTTTTTGAAAATAAAATTGCAAGTAAATTTACTTATTCTACTCGTACCAAGAACGAAGTCAATACCTTTGCTTTGGCGTATGGGAAAAAAAGTGCAAGAATCGAAAAAATGTCGACCACACATTTTATCAGAAATATATTTCAAAATTGACTATACCAATATTGTGTAATTCAAGTTTCGTTTCATGATTAAAGACGAAAGCTTCTTTTTTGTAGGACAGACATAGAAAATTAAAGAATATACCTTTTAGGTGATTATTATTGTTAAATTATTATTTTATATACACTTAGATTCTAAATAATATACAACAACATTAAATAATCCATTGAAATTATTTCATCGTGTTATATTTCTAACTCACTCGATCCGATAGTAAGAAATTTGATGCGCATGAAAATAAGTAAACTAAATATCTAGCGTTTTTTCAACGAGTTTAAAGCTGTTGAAGGCATAAAAAAAACGCTAGTAAAAACGCCACAAGCCAGATGCGTTTTTGCAAGCTAGATGCCTATCGAAAAATGCTAGATCTGGCAAGAAAAACGATAAATTAGCAACGCTGCTGAAGCTCTGGTTTTGCACGACTTTTTAAAAGTAACATTCTCAAATTTCCATAAGTAGGTACTAGTATTTATTTACTGATCGGTTTCTGATTCAATTAACAATAAAATATACATGTTATATTCGCAAAAACTATTAAACAAAATAGTCATTACAAATAGTTTTTTCTTCGATAACGGTCCCTGATATATTTCTTCTATTTTTAACGGTCCGCAGGTGTGACACGGTTGAGGAACACTGCTTTAGAGAGACCACTCCATAATAATTTCTTTTTATCAAGAGATTTTTTTGAAATGTGCATTTTTTTATTGGATAGAAAGTAAGAAAGTAGACGTAAGCACGTTTTTTTAAGCCCAGGTATCGTCTTCAAAACCAATAAGTGTATATAAACTAGATGTCAAGTGAGTCCTTAAATTTAAAAGAATAGTGAATTTTAAAGAATATGAAGATATGTTGTCCATGTAGAAATAACTGTTGTCTTTATTTTCGGTGTCGCTATGGCTCAGTTCGAGGATTGTCCTCATCCATTGCTTTTGTCCTGGCAGCTCGTCCTATAACGACTTCTAGACTCTTTGCCTCTTCACCGGTACTTGACGTTAAGGTGAATCATAGAACAGATAATAAATAGAATACCGATAGGCTATATTCAATACGCCGCATGTTGATGCAGGGTTTTTGAATGTGTGAGTGTCCTACAAAAATGAAGCACGCACTTAGACTGTTGACAGGGCTCGAATTGGACCGGAGCGCTGTTCCGGTTCATAAAATCGGCAAAATATCTCGTGGAAAAAATAATTTGATCGGTATCTAACAGTCTTATTTTTATAAAATACACATTAAATTAGATAACAGTGTTAATATTTTCGGAAAATTATCGAGCGCTCCAGTTCGTAAAATTTTACATTTCAAGTGCCGACTATAGATACTATAGATAGCACGCATTATGCACATGCAATAAATAGTGTGTGTAATACACCAACATTAAATGAGCGTAAATGCATAAACTGAGAGCAGTTTTCAGTATTCGACGTACAAGGTATTCTTGACACGTGTGTAAGTTTAACCCGGATTCTTCCTTACTCGAGTCGGTTACCTGCCTTCGCCTTGCCCGTTAGGTATTTCAGTTCCCATTATTTCTGAGTTCACTGAGGTGAATCCGGACATGACCAGGGACACCTAACGGAAAAATACAACGCTTGCAATTTGAATTCATCTAATATTATTTTATTATGTTATTAACATTTGGTTTATTTTTGGTTATCCTTATTGCAGCGAACATATTTTTAAATAATAATTAATAGTTTTCATGTATTTGATATTGGACTACCAACTTTAGATCATTTTTATTTACATCAAATCGAGATTCAATATTGTAATCATATTGAAATTGGAATACAAATTATATATTTATTAATGTTTATTCAAATAATTAAGAAGTCCGAGCGACAATATTTGTGAAGTTTCTTTTTTGTGTTAACTGTCAATTCATGGTGGAACTGCATTGATTATTGATTAATTTAATAAAACGCAATTTTTTTTAATAGTTATTCCACTTTTAACAAATAAATTTGGACCGATTTCGTCCGCCTTAGAGGGACATTTTGAACATTCATTTCATCATCATTTTCATGTTGAAAATGTCCCTCTAAGGCGGACGAAACCGGTCGTTTCTAAGGAAATTGCCGAGTCGGGTCTAGCAAGAATATAAAGATCCCTTCCGACTATCCTAGCAGATTCAATGTAACATTTTACACCAACTAATAACAATTTACTTGTCTATTTCTTGATCGATCAATCACAGTTTTTTTAAGTAATTAGTATAATAAGAAGTAAGCAAAATTGCGCCGTGTGCCTCTTTTTTCATTGTATGAAACAGAAACTTGTAAGAAAGTCAGAATTTATAATAATATGGTGACATTAATTTTAGAGAACTTCTTTTTCTGATTACTGGCTGTGTGAGTGTAACCGTGTCCGGAAACTTGTACGTATGCAGTTCGCCGTGAAATGTTGTATCGGAAATATATGGTCGTATATTAAAGACCGTCCAACTTCTTTGGGTTAATAGTACTGACATAAAATTCATGTCCAAATAAACACGGTTCTTGTCGGTTTACACTTTACAGGAAGCCAGCAGCAAACATTTTTTTTTAAATAGCCGATATACTGGATTATTTGTTAGGTTAGGTAAGGTTTTCATTCTTGAATTCATGAATTTTTACAATATCAGCTATGAAAATTGAATTAATGTTCATATTGAATCTAATAAAATTTGAGACCGTATAGTATACATACGGTCATCTCTTTCCGATAAGAAAGCTCACGGCGAACTGTGCCACGATGAAATGTTTTACGTACAATTTACATGTAACCGAGTGTCACAACTATCGTGTGACATCTGGATCACGTGTCCGAGCCACGTGCAGAGCTCACAATTACAAGATATAAAATAATTCGTAATTCGGTATTTCAGAAAAAATAATTTCTTTGTTTTAAACATGGCAATTGTGGAAAAATACTAATATAAATCACAACATAAGTATTCGATAGGTTGTATTCTATAAAATATACTATTAATCATTATTGATTTGTGAACGAGGTATGCGTTTAAACGATTCATTAAATAAAACATACTGCTAATTGAATTAAATTATAATATATTATGTTTTATTTGTAGGTGTCATTGGAAGGTGTTTCAATATAGACTATTAATCATTGTATCATATTATTGACCGGTAGTGTATCATAGTATGGAATGTGAAAAATACGACACAACCACGAAATCTACAATGAATTTGCACCTTATTTGAAACTACACTGTCCAAAGCATTAAGATTTTCCGACTAAAACTGTCCGCCGACACAAACCACCAGACGTTGAGTTTGACCCGCTGTACAGTATCGACCCTTTCGCAGTAGTAAATATAGGAGCCATGGGGTATATAGGGGAGAACTCAACGTCTAGTAGTTATGTCGGCAAACAGCTTAACTCATTTAGTGCTGACAACGCGACTGGCGCGTTTGCATTAGTTGGCCATTAGATATAATTAACATGATGTTTAAATGTGGTAATTAAATATTAATTAACAGGTGATTGTGTTAAAGCCCACACATCGAGTCACAGAGATCGAGATCACAAGGAAGTAGCGAAATTTCTGGTATGATTTCAAGATGGAGATATTTCACAGAGAAGCAGTTGAGCTATTCTAGTTTTTTGGTATATTATTAACACGAAATTTAGCACCTATACGTGCAATGAGATTGGGAATATTGAGATGATTCTGCGGCATCGACTTGACGAGGCCATCTGGATACCAGAACAAAAATGAACCCGAAGAAATATATTTAGCAGGGAACACCATCATTCACAAAGTAAATGTTCTTTGAAAGACATGTCCGTTAGCCGTCTCACACATAAAAACTCGTCTCGTCTGCAACGTGTCGAATACGTCGATGTGACGTCATCGTTATTAACAAAACACACATGCCAAATGGAGCTCAACACATTGGTGGAATGCGAATTTTTAGTTTGAAAAAAACATCTAGTGCTGCTAGCAACAAATCGCATGCGCCTCGGTCTGCGAGTCGAATCAGCCAGAACGCATACGCACACCTACGGCATACCTGTGCGGCAGGCGAAGCTAGTAATTTGTATCCAACTGACTTTCTCTAATGTATGCTTACATACTGCAGTCTGTAATTTAGAAGAGATCTTTATTTAGCTACGTATTTTTTTCGACTTATACGAGGTATAAATGAGAACTCTCCCATTATGGGCAGTGTTGACCTGTGTGTCCCTGATAACTATCTTAGAAATAGGGAGCATCAGTTGTGTATTCTCCCAAGGTGCAGAACCAACCTGCCACTGGTAATGCCAATTGGAAGGGCCATAACTATGTCCAACTAAATTGCTTCGGGTGTTGATATATTCCACTTGCGTGACGGTGAGTTTAGGTGGACGCTATTTTATAATTTCTTAAAATAGGGTCTCCTTAGCAAACTCGGCGTACTTCTTTGAACTTCTATAGATATATAATTGTATTTTCACTGCTTATGTTCTCTTTTTATCGTTTTTATTACCTTTTTCTTTATAATAATGTTTCATGTCATGTTGTGAACGTCTTAAACTTGTAATGTCTACAATATATTACAAATTTTAAAAATACTTAATTGAAATTGAAAATGTTTAGATATGAGCCGGCTTACGATTCCAAACGATTTAGAATACGTCCGCAATCGACAAGAATTTAATTAATTATTATTTTTCACCCTTTAATATTGAACCACCAATTTTGCAAGCGTGCCAAAACCGCATATTAATATGTCATCTATATTCTATACTATTAGTAGATAGTTTTTGTTGCGGTTTAACTTTATAGAGTCCATTGTTAATTATTAATAATATGTAATAATATAATAATATTAGTATGGTATGTGTGAATAATATATTATGTAGGTACGACAATGTGGCTTATGATTCTTCTGCTACATATGTATAATATTGATTTGTACATTTTTCTTTTGTAATCATGATATTGAAATAAATTATCACAAAATAATAAAAAATACATAATAATTGTAATGTGTCATTAAACATGTACTATTAATTGTTAATTAATCAGTAATTAATTATTGCGGTGATGTAACAAGGGGTGTGCGAGCGGGGCGGCCGTGAATGTGAATAGTGAATGAGAATGGTAAATGAGAATAGTGAATAGTGAACATTGAACAGTGACTAGTGAACAGTAAACAGCAAACCGTGAATAGTGAATAGTGAATAGTGAACATATATAACAGTGACTAGTGAACAGTAAACAGCAAACCGTGAATAGTGGATATTGAACAGTGGCCAGTGACCAGTGACCAGTGACCAGTGACTAGTGACCAGTGAACAGTGACCAGTAACCAGTGAACAGTGACCAGTGACAAATCATAAAAAAACACAATTATTATGTAAAATCATCAGTAGCCTGATGATGAGTACCTCCGCTACACGGAAGTACATTTGAACATGTATATGTCTTAGAGCGATTGAAGACACGTCATATCCACATTCCAATGTACTTTCATGTAGCGGAGGTACTCCGCATTTACCCACTAACCAAATATTTTTTTCAAAATTGATTTTTTACCCAGTCTCTCAAAAAGTTACCGACCACTAATGTAGATAGTGTTTGTTACTTTTTAAAATTAAATTAAGCCCTAAATCCAAGTCATATTAGATAATAGTCAAACAATATTCATTTATTTATTAAATATCTAAAATTATGCCATTAAACCATACACAATTTTAAATATTTTATAAATAGAAGAATATTTTTATCGTCAATTTGGTTTGTCTAGTATTCACTTATTAACGTAAATTTGTCATACTAAGGTTAAAAATATAAATTAATAATTTAAGAAATACATATTAGTAATAAAATATAATATAAAAATATTTGTCGGAAGTTGGATTCGAACCCACGCCAACAGAACTTCAATAACGTATATTTGTCTTACTAAGGTTAGAAAAAGAGCCAACGGCACGCGTTGTTCCCAAGCGGTCAACCATCCAAGTACTATCTCGGACGAAAACTTTAGAGACCGCCTGGCTAGGGTGCTCGTCGCGATGACTTGAAAAATTGTCATAAAATAGTAATAGTAACATTTCTGCGTTACACTTGAATTTCTGCACACAATTTTAATATCACGTCGAGCGGTAAAACATATACATGTTAAAAACAGGCCGCAACCGTTTGCAATGCTCCACGAACAACGCATCATTTTTTTTTTATCTCAATGCTTTACGGCTATATCTTTCCGGTACGACAGCTCACGTTGAACCAATTTACACGTAACTGATGCCAGGAAACTCTGTGGTTATATCGGTTAAAATTTAAGTTTTGATTTCTGTGTGACTTACAATATTTATTATTCTTTGTGCTCGATGGTCATATACGCAATACATACGAGGAGATTGGGTAATTATATTATTTTCTTGTTAATTGAGTTAGTTTTCATGGGAAATAGGCCCAATTTATCGTGTAATAAATAGTACTCGTGAAAGAGAAAAACCATTAAGCGTTTCTCAAGAATTTAACAAAAGCGTGTGAATTATTTTCAGTGATAAAAATAGAATTCATGTGTGAATTATATTGTGCGTATCTTCACTTTCACTGGGTACTTACGCATTATTTGTTTGTTACAATTCGGAAAAATGAACTTCCTTCCACTTCCTCGGTTACGTCATATTTAGCGGATAGATTAGTTACGTTTTCTTTAAACGAAACCGTGGAAATGGGAAAAATGGGCGAATATTTCAAAATTTAAAACATTCACAACATAACAATGAGATATAATATTATATGAGTATGCGAAATAAAAATTACGATTAAGTAATATGTAATAGTTTAGCAGCAATAAGTATTAACTCAGGTTCCGTTAAAGTGTAAATCCGCCCCTAAAATGAGCCCTAATCGTTTACATGTAAATTGTACGTATTACATTTCACCATAGCACAATTCGCCGTGAGCTTTCTTATCGGAAAGAGATAACCGTATACTATACGGTCATCTCGATTGGCACCGAGATGAAAATATTACGAGCTGTTCGTGGAGCATTGCAGACAACAATGTTCCAATTTTATTAGACCCTAACCTAACGTAACGCAACCTAACCTAACAAATAATCCAGTATATCGGCTATTTTCGAATTTGTTTACCGCTGGCTTCCTGTAAACCAACAATAACCGTGTTTTATTTAGACATGAATTTAGTACTATCACCCAAAGAAAAGAGGTTAGACGGTTTTTAATATACGACCATATATTTCCGATAAAACATTTCACTATGTTCAGGCTGGGCCACGAAACTGCAAATTTCGATCGTAGTCTAGGTTGTTGCTTATTCTTCGAATACAATGGTAAAACAGAACAGTGTAAAAATAAACCATTCATTTTTTTCGTATCTATTTATTAATTAATTACTTATAAAAGAAATATTTAAAATATATTATAAACTTGCTGTTGGCTGCGTGTTGGCTATTCGGCGTAAAAACCTTAATCTATCTGCTTGATTTTGATAATCATGCACAACTTCACATAATTATTAAAAGCATTATTTCGTTGTACCTTGGGTGACTTATTTTGAACACAAGTAGATTGATTAATATGACATAATATAGGATATAGGTACCTAGCTTACCACAACATCGAGTTGAGTTCCGTTTAATTGAGGCTTTCCAGCGATTAAGAAGAAAAGAAGATTAAGATTTTTTACGGCGTATTGAAAATCTGTACAATATATTATAGAGATATATATCTATAGTCTAAGTAGAGATACGATAATATCAATATTAAATGTTATATTTTTCCTGAAATGTCATTAGTAGTTCTGTTTGTCGGTGTTCTGTTTTGTCACCGTTCTGTTCCTTCATGTCTGTTTATTCATGGAACCGAATACAATAATTGTAATTATAGTACAATACAACTGTATGTAGAAAATTATGATTGTCGTAAAATGGTTATAACAAAATATTCACTCGAAAATCTTCATTTACAGCAAACATGTTTCTGCATTCAATAATTTAAACTATCGGATAAACTCGGAAATTGCAATTTAGTGCCACGGCTTGATTATAGACGATTTTATACGATTATAGACGTATGGTATGATAATACGAGGGTGGGTCAATAATTCCTTAGAAAAAAGCATTAAAACAGTTTTTATTTTTGTATTTTTTTTTTATTTCTCAACATAATCTCCTTGGAGCTCAATACACTTGGTTAGACGTTTCTCAATTTTTTTTAAACCGTCAGAAAATAAGTTTTCGGAAGGTCCTCAAAATAAGCATTTGTCCGATCGATGACTTCTTCATTTGAAAAAAAACGTTGTCCACTTAGCCATTTTTTTAAGTTTGGGAAAAGGAAAAAGTCACTGGGGCTAAATCTGGCGAATACGGTGGGTGGTCGACCAATTCGAACTTCAATTCTTCAATTTTAGCCATTGATCGTAAAACATGTGTGAACACGGGCATTGTCCTGATGAAAGAGGATTTTTTTCCTGTTTAAATGAGGCCGTTTTTCTTCAATTTTGTTTTTTAGCTGGTCCAATAAAGATGCATAATAATTCCCTGTTATTTTTTTTCCTTTTTCCAAATAGTCAACGAAAATAATTCCACGTGCATCCCAAAATACAGTAGCCATAACCTTACCAGCTGATTTTACGGTTTCGCCTTCTTTGGACATGGTTCGCCTTTCGCAATCCACTGCTTTGACTGTTCTTTCGTCTCGGGAGTATAGTGGTGTATCCATGTTTCATCTACAGTCACAAAGCGACGAAAAAATTCATCCGGATTGCGTTGCATGAGCGACAACAGGGCTTTAGAGGCTACCACCCTATTGCGTTTATTGTCGACTGTGAGCAAACGCGGCACCCATCTTGCAGAAATATTTTTCATGCCCAATTTGTCATGTAAAATAGAAATGATGCTACCTTTTGAGATCCCTGTAACTTCAATTATCTCACTCAACTTTAATCTTCGGTCACTTAACACCATATCGTGGATTTTATTGATCATTTCTGGTGTAGTCACCTCTACAGGACGTCCTGAGCGTGGTTCATCCTTTGTTGATGTACGACCACGTTTAAATTCATTTAACCAGTTATAAATAGTTGCAAGTGAAGGAGCAGATATGCCGTGAACTAAATCCAACTCATTTTTTATTTCCTTTGCTGCTAACCCTTTTATATTAAAATGTTTAATAACAGCTCTAAACTCAATTTTCTCCATTTTCCATTTTTCCATTTTCCACAAGCAAATTTTTTTAAAATGTACGAGAAACACACAACAACCCGACCAATCTGATTGAAACTTCGCAGCATACTGAATCGGTAGTGCCGCTGCATGAAAACAAACCGCTTACAGTACTAGTCGCGCCACCTGTCGGCTTTTCTAAGGACTTATTGACCCACCATCGTATTATTAAGTATCTAAATTTAAAAGTAGGTAAATTGTCAAGTATCTCGATTTCGAGAATTCTCGATTTTCGAGAGATAAAAAGGTCGAATTCTTATAGCACATACCTTGATGAGATACTTTGTGATGAATAATAATTAGTGTTCACTAAAACGGAGCATACACAGAGAAAAGCATAATATGGCTTCTCCTGTTTTAAAATGATTAATATCTTATTCGATATTTTTGCAGAATTAGAATTTTTATGTCAAAAAATTTTAATACCATTTTAAATCACGTAATATTGAGTTTTAGTTATTTATTTTAGATGAGGGCAGATTATGTACCTAGCTCATCAATTATTCATAAAAAAAAGATAAACATTGCATAGATCTATTGAAAACAATGTCTTCTGTAGATTTTTACAATGAAATCAAAACGATGTTAATTGGTATTTTTATTGGAAACCTTGGTCCAAAAAGGTGCGTGACATTTTCTTCAATAGGTACTTAATCTGATGAAATTTTCTATTAGGCATTAAAGACTTCATTATTTTGGTTCTAGCACAAAATAAAAAAGACACACCAGATGGCATGTAGGTAATTTCAATTATTCGGAAATGATCCACTAAATTTCCAGGTGCGAAATCGTGAAAAGCTTTTGTTTCTAAATAAAAATAATATTTGACACCAAGAGCAAAAACTACCATTTTATATTATGTTCTTCCTCGTAGTTTAGATTTTTAAAGGGGGGCCTCGTAAATCCCCAGATCTAGTCACAATATCACAGAAAAAATGTTTTAATTTTTTTTAATTCATCATCATCAGCCTGAATGTATCCACTGCTGGATGAAGGCCTTTGCAAGCTGCTTCCACTTCTCTCGGTTCTGTGCGTTGCGTTGTAACGTACTTCCGCAGAACTTTATTATTTCATCGATCCAGCGGCCTCTAGGTCTACCTTGTGGACGTTGTGTACCTCTTGGATACCACTGGATGACTAAATTTATCCAACGATTGTCTCTTCTTCGAGCTATGTGTCCAGCCCTTCTCCATTTAAGGCTTTTAATAAACTCTATTAAATCGCAAACCCTTGTCTACTTCCTTATCCACTCATTCCTCTTTTTGTCCTTTCACGTTATGCCCAGCATGCACCTCTCCATACCACGCTGTGCTACTCTAAGTTTCTGGATCTCTCTTTTACTTAGGGTCCATGTTTCACACGCATGTGATTTAATTCATACTATGAATTATTCATAATCTCATTTAACACATTCAAATGAAATTATTAAACTGCATTCTACTGATAAACATAACTATATATTAATACATACTTTATATATAATATTGTATTAACGTAATAATTTAGTATTAGCGGCCTATAGAGTCGAGGGTCCCAGGTTCGAATCCTGGGTCTGGCAAGTACACATATTGTTTTTTAATTTGTGTATGAGTCAGAGTATGGACCTAATAGGTTGAGCAAGTGGCTGACATCCATTTCTCGTAAAAATAAAATCTGTTAATACAAATCTCCACCCTGTGGAGGCCCATATGATCTTATTAGGGTCGGACATGGTCGAAAGAAGAAATTATATTTTTTTAATTATTAGTGAGTTTATCTTTGAATTTAAAGAAATATATCTATGTTGCTAAATTAAACATTATAAAATGTCAACCGTACCCATTTTATTATTACATATTACTCTATGGTTGGTGGCGCTTTTGCAGTGGACTGGAATTTGATGATGCTAGTTGGCGGACTACGGATCTAGGGGGGGGGTTCAACAAGATGACAGACACTGACCTTTTATGTTGAAAGGGCTGGCGCGCGCTGTAGCCGGTTCGGTGTTCAGTGGCGCACTCAGGACTTAATATTGGGGGGAGCCCAAGGAGGAGAATGTAAATTAGTCCCATAGGCTCTTTTTCTTCTTCACAGCCTAATTTCTCGTTTATCGGTCTTTTGTCTATTGCACTCGGTGTACCTACACCATGGTCCCTACATCCTGAAACGGGCCCTCAGGCTAGGATATTTGGCGGGTCCCCTACCTACCACTAATATTAAAGGCAGTGTGAAACACTACATTAACGTTTTTCAAATTGTTTTTTAGTTCAAATTAAGGGTTATTTATACAGTGAATTATTGGCGATTTTTAATACATCTACTTTAATAATGGAGCTGTCGAGTATCGATACATAATAATCAAAAAATATATTGCACAATTATATAATTGAAAATGATCATGGCCACAAAGTATAATAGCGCAGGCGACTTTTTTTTACTATTAAACCTAATTTATGATGTGTGTTTATCTCACTTATCCGGTCAACCCGACACGACGGTCCCCCCCCCCCCCCTCCAGGCTAGAGCCCTGTCAACCCTCCCCAGCCATGACCTACACCACTCCGGAATTCGGGTGGACACCGAGAATTTTTTGACAGTTCCATTAGGGATTGGGTTTAAAATCATTCTGATAATTTTCATGTTTGGGGGGTGCCAGGGCCCCTTTGTGCTAAATGTGCTCTAAAGTACAAAAAGGTTCTTACCCTTGCTCTAATTTATAGAAGAGATTTTTGAGTTTGATTTCATAGTTATAATGTTTTTTATATTTATTTTTAAAAAACATCCATTTTTAAAAAAAATTTAAATGTGTATAACTTGAAATCCATCTCATTTATATCAAATCTAATATCAGTATGGATACAATCCGGGTTCAAATCACGGGTCTGGCAAAAATTCACATGCTGTTTTTCAATGTGTGTTTGGGGACCCAGAGTAGGGACCAAATAGGTTGTGCAAGTGACTAACATCCATTTCTCGTAAAACAAAAATAAGGAACCTATGATTCGAAAAGTACCTACCAACAGAATCATCAGTGGAGAACTCCCACGCTGGTAAGCATGTAATCATGCACAACCTGAAAACTACTACTGAAAACCAACACTGTTGGAATGCAAGCATTGAACAAACAGCATTTGATTTTAGCCAAGTATAGTTGTGAGTCCCAGATATTCCGCATCGAGTTGAGTGTTGTTCCAGCCATTCCCAATCGGATAGCGAGTTCTTTTTGCAAAAAGCAATTTCCTGTGATGTGCAGAATTATTATGCAGCCTGTTGACTGTCTCTTGAATGCCCTCGATTGAGCCATCATATAGGACAGCGTAATTGCTGTACTCCAGGTCGAACGGCTTCACCGTGGGGGGTGATAACTATGCCTCAGATCAGGTGGTATTGATTTTCATGGTAGGAAATTGAAGAGGATGCTGAAGTGAAATGGAGGAAGCATGCCACTTATGGATAAAAAGATATATTTTGCAAATACTTTTTTCTTTCATTATTGGATTATATTATACACCAATGTCATGGAATTGTCTAAGACAGGGTTTCCCAAACTATGTTCCGCGGAACACCAGTGTTCCACCGAACCTGGATAGGTATTCCGCGACAATTTGGAAAGGTTTTATACACTGCAACACATATTTTCAAGATCTTCTACTAAGTAGAAGTAAAATAATTAAAACTAAAATAGGTACCTAAGTAAAGAATCTACTTCATATTGAAAGGCGAGTGATGATCAAGTATCGATTATGACGTCAAGTATCTAGGTATAGGTGGAGGGCCATCTTTTCTCACACCGTGTGCATGAAAATAGAAAGCTACCTAAGTGTTCTGTTAAAATTTCCGGGTTTGCGAAGTGTTCCATTGCAGAAAAAGTTTGGGAAACCCTGGTCTAAGAAATTGTTGACAACTTACGTACAACCTTCTTTATAAAAAAAAATTATATTCAAATACGTCGAAGTCAAGTAAAAAAAGTAAATGAGTGAAACACACTTTTGTGGATAAATAAAAATGCATGTTTGTGGGCATTGTTTAATTCTCGAACATGTGCCTTAATTTAAATACAATAGGTATAACTTATTACAATAATTTTTACTAAAAATAGTTTCATGAAACAGGGATTGGAGAGTTACTCGACATTATCTATAAACATTGAATTCATACTACTATTCATTGTCATTTCAGATATTGAAATTCAACTACCAAATACTTATAAATACAACTAAGTCCGTGAAAAGAAAATAGGTACACATACACATTGACAACCACTTCAGTGTCAAATTCAATCATCCAAAACACTAAAATAGATTTAAAACAACCACAGCGGAATGAAAAATAAAGCAACCATTTTCTTCCTTCCACAATGCACAATTTAATAACGAAATGAAAAAATACAGGCCAATTCAGTATCTTTAAAACAATGTAAATTACAATTTAAAATGCATAATATGAATAATGAAACTGAATTATCACAATATTCTAACTATCTACTAAATTAGGAGATCAGACACGCTTTGTCGATGACGTTTTTATTATTGTCCGATCTAGCCTGACAATTGGTACGAAAGACCGCCTCGCAAATAACATATCTTGTCGACGTTTGCCTCTGTACAAATAATTGCGTGTCCGGAAACTGTACGTATGAAATTCGCCGTATCCCACTTTGCCGTGAAATGTTTTATCGGAAATATATGGCCGTATATTAAACACAGTCCAGCCTCTTTGGGTTGTATAGTACTGACATAAAATTCATGTCTAAATAATACATGATTCTTGTCGGTTTACACTACACAGGAAGCCGGCAGAAAAGAAATTTTGAAAATAGCTGACATACTGGATTATTTGTTAGATTAGGTTAGGTCTTCATTCTTGAATTCATGAATGTTGCCAAAATCAGCTATGAAAATTGAATTTATGTTCATATTGAATCTAATAAAATTGGAGACCGTATGGTAAACGGTCATCTCTTTCCGATAAGAAAGCTCACGGCGAACTGTGCCACGGTGAAATGTTTTACGTACAATTTACATGTAGGTAACCAAATAATTGTCACCAGACTTAATTATATAACAGAAATATACTTATCAGCGCATCTATTCTATATACACAAGACTGCTATCGGCAGCTATCGAGGGTAGTTTTGTATCTAAGTATTAGCACTTATTGTAATAATTACAATAAGTTTGTTGTAATTGTTACAATAAGGGCTATGCTTTAACAGCACCTCTCTTGGATGTGCTAAATTTTACAGTGAGATAGACAGTTTTGACTGTTTAATTGGCTAACTTATTGTAACAATTATAATACTTTGATACAAACATGAAAAACTAACCTCGATATCTGCTGATAGTATTCTAGTGTATAGAATAGATGCGCAGGAACTTGTAACATCCTAACACATGCTCTAATAATTTGCGGAGACATTAAATTTGATAAAAGAAAATACAACGGAAGACTATTGTAGAAACTGACCAAAAATTATTTTTTGGTCTACTTTTAAGTTTCAATACTGATCACAGCTCAATTCATTCATTCGATTCAATTGGTACCTGAATTGTAGCTTATGACGATTGACGGGTGTGAATCATCAAGTTTACCATTATTTACGATGTTATTATATTAATACGATAAAAAAAACATAGAATTCATCATATCTCATCTGCAATTTCTACAGAATTAACCAATGTGTCTAACAAAGTCGTTGGACCCAGCGGGCGTTCCGACTGATTGTAGACCTAGAGTAGTATTTGGCAGTAGCGAATGGTGGAGGTATTCTGTTAAGATCCGCCAAAAATAGTGCACATTAAACTTTGTTAGTGATACGTATTTGTTTTTATTGAACTAAGACTACAATTTACAGATGGTGTTGGTTAGTTTTTAAAAATCAATTAAACCCTGCTTAAGCCAAACCACAATAGTTTTGGTATACCTTGGGCAATACGACAAAATTGTGCACACTTTTTAATTCATACTTATTTGTTTTTGTTGGATTAAAAATACATATTACACATATTGTTGGTTCATTTTTTAATTCATAAAGCCCTGCCTAACCAAATTATAATAGATAAAAAATATTATTCTATCTATAGAAATATCCAAAGATATTAATAATTTAATTGCATAATTTTTGATATTTTATAGAGACGAGTATTTTTTCTGACTATTATCTATTATGGCTTGGTTTCGAAGGGTTTAATTGAATTATAAAAACTAACCAACACCATCTGTAAATGATGGTATTATTCCAATGATAACAAATAGGTATGACTGACAAAGTTTAATGTGCACTATTTATGGCGGATCTTAACAGCCTACCTCCACCCTTCGCCACTGGTATTTGGCACCGCCGTCTGGATGCCAGAATAACTGGACTACAGCAAACACTGCGTCGCATAGAATAGATTAATGAAATGCAGGAAGAAATACTACAAGCACATTACGGTTAGAACCAGCAAGCTAATATAAAATATCTTACCTTTAACAAAGTTCAGTTTTTGCTTGTTGCAAAGAATCATGTCGATGGTGTGCTTTATTATTCTAAAGTTGCAGTGAACTGCAGCGATTTTGTGCAATCATATGTGTGATATTTCGTAAAATATCTCCAACATCATCATCAGTGTACTGTGCCAATTGAAAGATTGTCGAAATATTTATTTGTAACAAGCAAAAAACTTGCTTTGAGGTAAATACCGGAAGTGAAAAAATCTCTCCACCAGTCTCCAGCAATTTTAATTTCCTTTCTTCATTATCATAATTTTATTAAACTAATTAAAGACACTAACGACAGGGATTCTTGGAGACGCCGTGTGGTGTCCATATGCTCCTAACTAAGGGGTCGGATAGTCAGTGGACAATTATAATATTAATAGATTTTACATAGATACTCTCAACCAGAATAGCGTTTTATTAATTTAGAGAGGGTGGCCAACCAAAACTAGACTTATCCACTGTTTTTTTACACTAATTTTTAAAAGTATCATTTCTCTATTGAATCCTGAAAAATCTGTGTGAAATTTAACTTGAATGGTGTCACAAATTCAATTCAAAATGAGCCACACGACCAGAAAAAAATTAAAACGACCACTGGAGCAAAATACAATTTAATAATATTTACATGCAAATTATTACCCTAGCATCGAATGTTTGTTTTATTTTTCATATCCGACGGTAAACCGCCGACGGTCACACTATTACAGAGCGACACATTTAATACTTAGGAAATTCTAGAGAGCGCCATTTTAATGCGGCTAACTGAAAACGTCAAAACGATACTAAAACAGTATGCTAACATCAAAAAGAAACATTTGACAAGGGTGCTGTAAACCTTTCGGTTACATTCTAAATTTCCTGAAGAATTAAATTCGTTGCCCAGTGTTAGTGTCATCTCACCGGCATTGCGGACGTTTCAAACGTCTTCATAAATTAATAATATTGACTATCACATTCTGACGATCGCGGGCTCAATCCGGAAAACCGTTGAGGGGAGGAACGATGACGGAAATGAAATTTTCCTCGTCCTGCGAGAAGAGGGGGTCGGGCTCAGGATGGAAGGGTGCCACGACGGCGTGCGGGGGGCCGGACGCCTCCGCTATGGGGCCTGTGGGCAACTCCACCGTAGGGCAAATCTCGATAGGTACCTCTATCTCTATGGGACTGGCGGGTGTTTCCCCAGGGCTGGCAGGTGTTTCAACAGGGCTGGCGGGCATCCCTGCAGGACTGGAGAGGATCTCCGAGGGGCTGGCGGGCCTGTCGGCATCAGGGCTGAGAGGATTGGCGAGCGGCGACTGCGGAGAGATATCTTCGGATTGCGGCGGAGGGGAGTCGTGGCCGCCATGCGATGTGACGAAGGTGATTGCGGGGCTGGGAGGGCTCGCACACCGATCCGCAGCCGGACTGCGGATCATTATGGGGGTGCTGCGAGGAGAGCACTGCGGCGACGGAGACCCAGGGGTACAGGGCGGCGAGGGGCTATCCAGCGAGATGATGGACGAGACAGCCCGCTCTAGGCTGGACTGCTGGGCTCCACTCGGGTACAGCATGTCGTCTATCAGCTCTGCAACAATATTATTTAGTTACAAACACCCATCCGACAAAGTACCGTCTGTTTACTTAATCGTACCGGAAGTTTATAGAGTGTGAAAACTTTAAAACCTGATATAAAAATGACTCCATAATTTGATTTATTCTACAACCAACATGTCATGGCTGCGATTTCACAGCACCGTATGCAGGGTAAAGGACGGAAGCAGAGGTCAGGGGCACATAAATGTACATGAAAGAGCAGGGGACGATTTGTAGTTTCATAAATCGCCACTGAGACATCCGCAGCCATGATATAATGGTAAGTGCATAATGGCGCACACCATAATGAAAAAAATTATCTACGAGGGTGAAATGTTCGTTTTGGTTACCTCATTTTTGCGGTAAGACTGGGATTATATAATGGAACATAGTTCGCGTCTCTTAGACATATCCTGCCGTATGGCTGAAACGGAAACAATTTCACTACGTCAATAAATCACAGATTGTATATACAATACGTCGATTCTGAGTTCAGTAATTTTACTGTTTGCTTACCAAGGAGTGCATCTTTTAATGGAAGCATTTTGTCAAGAATTAAAACTGAAAAAGTAATTTTCAATTTTCATTGCAATTAGTATTATGTAATAACAAAAAAATGTTGATGGGAGGTTAATGAGGAAAGGAAAGGGACAACAACATCGGAAAAAGCTGATTCCTGGAGCCCGACACCCTAAAACATTAACCCTTTCAGGTCTTTAAAGGTCTGGGTTTTTTTGTCTAGATCCTTTTCACTGCCAGCAAATTTTTACTAGGTGGACACTTGTAGGCCAGATATTTTTGGAATAATATAAATCCCTTAAAAACTATGAAAAACGGACAGAATGATAAATATTTGTGAAAACTTGCCAAATCAACATGTTTCTCGAGTTTATCGTGAATATTTTCACTCTAAATTGATAAATATTGTTTAGAAAATATACACAAACAGTAAGTTTATTAAGAAGTTATGACGTTTACAAGAACGCATGAGTTAACTTGTCCATGGCCTGGGGCGACATACATGCTTTATGAGTCAACTCGGCTCTGGCAGTGATCAGGTTTTAAATCAATTGCAATTTTGCAACTTGATTACCGGTGCACTTGTATCACTAAAATCTTCAGCACCTTTGTCAATTAATTGTTTTGTACCTGTATCATTTTACAAAAACTGCTTAGCTGGTTTTGAAGGCGGGTGATACATTTATGTATAATTATATTTAGTGAATTAATTTGGAAGAGGAGCAGGGGGCAAGGTATGGTAGGTATACCTCCAAAGTCCTTCGTGATGGAGGCATCAGGCTGCGGCATCTGCTGCGTCTGAGAGAAGGCAGGACGGTCCTGGGAGCTGGGGATGCGCCTCTTAAGAGGCAGGTCATCCTCGCTGTCACTGGTGAGGTCCACGCAGGCAGAGCTAGCGCTAGGCGCTGGAACAGCCACCGGCACGTCCGGGTCGGAGTAAGAAGACAGAGCCGATCGCTTCACACTCGGGATGTCCGTGCTAGAGTCGCTGCCGTCGCTCAGCGGAATCACATCTGTCAAATTACACAGCTTATTCAATCAAAAATCATTATAATCAAATTTATCAGTTCAATTTTTATAGAGAGCAACACTCCGGGAGGCCGAAAACCAACCAAAAAATCATCATAATTATAAATTAACACAGATATTGTGTTTACCAGAACTCATCCAAGTAATTGAATGATTCCTCACCGATATCAACATCATCTTGAATGACTTCAATGTTAGGCAGTGTCTCGTTGAGTACTTCTTCCTGCATCATGTCCTTTTTGATGTGTGGCGTCCACGAGCCGTCTTTGTGCAGCTGAATTTCCTTGCAGTCCTTCGCCAGAGATGTCGAGTTCAGCACATCTTGGAAATACCTGTGAACAATAGCATCCATTTCAGATTTACCTGGAAACTATGTTCACGACTTTACGTCATCTCTTTGACGTCGTCGACCCAAGTCTTTTTTCGCAGTACACATGTAGTTACGACTGGTGAAAAATTAGAAGTAATCTAAAAGGCTAATATTTTCAAAACAATACTCTAATAAAATATATTATACAAAAATAATAGATGTACGAAAATCATCATGCCTTATCCAACACATTACGCAACGTTGAGTTTGTCGCAATACTTCTATTTAAATCTATGCAAAAGTATCTTTTAGGCATTTGTCATCTCCCGTCAAGTGCAAGAGCGAGAAGGTGCATTCTCCTTCTTCGCTCAGTATGCCTGGCAGTGCACTATGAAGTATGCTGGGCATTGTCTGTTATTTGGGACTTGGGAGTGAACAAAATGAACACCTCGGAATGGCAAACAGCATTGCCGGATATTTTTTTTTCCCTCGTAATCGACCATTACTATGAGTCGGCTCGAAAATGGTTCCGGCCTCTCTAGACCCCCAGAGGAGATATCCCCAAAAGGGGACAATTTGGGGGTGTGACAGATTCCGTCACACTTCTAGGTCATTTGCAGCACATGGGTTGAGAAGCTGTGTGCCAAGACTATTGAAATGATGAGAGAGAAGATTAAGCTTGGATATAAGAAATAAAATAGCTGAGCTGAAAAAGTTTGGACTCCAGATATAAAAAATCTACTTATACGCATTCTGTATAAGTAATTTTTAAGGCAATTCGATTTTTGAATCCGATGATTGTATTGGTAACAAGTTCATTGTTTTCTCTTTCTATTGCTAGCCCCAAAAAAAAGGGCGGCTCGCGTTCTGGTTTAAAGTCTGTTGTTTTGTTTACATAAACTACATATTCTCATTGAAACTAGAAAAATGTGTAACTTCGTTTTAATCGAAAATTGACTTTGAATGCCATCTAGCGGCCGTTGTTAATATCTACCAGCCTTGCAAATGATATACATAATATTATTAAATCATGGATGATTTAACTCCATAACCATATGCATAATGTTTTTTGTCTCTCCTGTAAAGTAGCGTTTTTGGAGTTACACAATTTTCTAGTTTCAGCGACTTTATGCATTTATTCGTGTTTTACATAATAATCATAAATGTATAGATTTTGACTGCCTATATAAAATTAACAAGGAAATAATATCTTTTCTAAATGTATGTGAGATGTGTGAATTTTCAAATTATCGGGGAGCTCCGGGTTAGATCCCGGTGAGATCACAATATATTTGTGATTTTTGATTTTATGTATTTATGATTGTTCTTCTATTACTATATACACTACTATTATTGGGCCTCTTGGCCTGATGTAGTGTTATAAAGAATATAATATGTACATATTATTTAGTACTCAAAACATATTTTGGCAATGTCTGTAAGTACATAGAATCATGTATGTATGTAATTAACTGATTGACTGAATCTGAAATTATCTATTATACATTGTAAAAGATTAAAGTTGTCTTCAAATCACTTGTGGCTAATTTAATCAGTAGAGCAAATGTTCGTTCTTATTTTTCTTTAATATCATACATTTAGACTCCTCTCTATATAGAAGATTTTTAACAGCTTTGGAATTAATAGTGTTAACAAAGAGTGTTGACTGACCCATCAACGACGAGGGTGTCGTAGAGGGCGGCCTTGTCGCAGACGGGGCAATGCCAGGTGGACTTCATCTCGTTCATCTGCAGGAAGAGGGAGGCGTCGAAGCACTGCAAGTGCTCACAGGTGGTGGGGCGGCACGGCACAATCATGCGCAGCTGGCCCAGCGGACACATCAGAGACACCCGCAGGGACGTCGTCGCTATTTCACAATCCAGGTCCTCGCGTAGCTTCTCTTTTACTGCAACATCATCACCATCGGTCATTTTTTTTGTTGAGTACTTCGATTATTAATCTTTACGGGATATTAATATTATGTAATACTGAGTTGAGTCATTTTTCTTGAACTACAGTAAAACCTCATTAATAAGAACACGGATAATTCGAAATTCGCCGTAATTCGAAATTTTCGCGAAAAAATGTCCCTTGAACATTATTTTCATATAAAACCATACCTTTAATTCAAATTTCGTAATTTTCGTAATAAAGTACACTATTTCATGAGCCAGTCATTGAAAATTGTGACAGACTTTACTTAAAACATCATACATTACTTATTTATTACTTTGGTAGGTACAGCTCTGATCGTAAACGATATTAATAAAAATGAAGAAAAAAAATACATATAAATACATACATTTCATAATTCGTAATTCAATTTTTTTTTCGATTTTCGGTCCCGTGGAATTTGTATTAACGAGGTTTTACTGTACTTTGCTAGTGACAGATTTTTCAGTAGTTATTCGAGAATATGGCGAGAGGTATTGAAGACTCACTGAGCGATCTGGTGTAGTCGGAATGCTTGGTGCCCTTGTTCTTGAGTCTGGCCAGCAGCTGTGCAGAGGTGAGTTTTTTGACGTGCGAGACGCACAGTGCGTACTGGTGACAGTCGAAGGTGGCTTTAGACCACGAGCTCCAATTGACGGTGAGCGTGTTCGCCACCGTGGGGCTCAGCTTCAGCAGGCTGGTGATGTTTACCGGGAGGGGCGGCCTCTTCGGCTCCACGCCTGATTTGTTCGTCGGTATCGGCATCTGGAAGTTAATTCTATTTAATGCCTCTCCACAACAATTCATATCCCAGTATCGATGGTAATAGTGAGGAGAAAATATGAAAACTCCATAATATTTATAATGATTTGATGGCATTAAATGAAGGGTCTGGGTTAACATAAGCCAACTCCAAAGAGCACAGTTATAAATGGTTAAACACAAATTTTACATGATTTTTAAACTAAATAAAAATCCCGAAGTGTATTGGCTGCTTGTCTACACTTCATGACAGATCTTTTAATACGCCTGCAAATTGGCAAATAAATGTTAGCAGCAACGTTCCCTCTAATTTTTTCATTGTGTGTGCAGATCATCAACGCATCTGAGCAGTGGCGTAACTAGGGCTGGTGTCACCCGGTGCGGTAAATTTACAACCCCCTCCCCCCACCACAAACACCCCCACACTTTTTGGCAAAAACACTTTTACCGTTTAAACAATACTGCAAGAACTGTGATGTTTTCACAATAAGGACTACTATGAGACTGTACTGACAATGTTTCTTGCAAGTTGAAACACGTCACAAAGATTAAGAAATGTAGAGAACCGGCAGATAGGTGGTCATTCATAAACACTAAAATACGTATTTTTTTCGAATACTTTGGCACGCGAGAGACGGATATAGTGATCCCGCTCAACGTAAAATTCCACTTGCATGCTCGCGTTAGTCGCACTTGACCTTCGCCTTCCGAGAAATGAGTCGGAGAATCATGCACGTGATGGTTTCGTGCATTCGAGCAAAACTAAATCTGGCAAAGGACACTTTCTTTTACAATATTTTTGCGTGAAGACTGTGCGGGGGATGAAAACATGTGTGCGGACACATTGGTCAACATTAGCGTGAAATTCTCTGCAAATGAACGTGCAATGAGAAGTCACCTACCTGTAACTAATTTCAGATGTGGACTTTTTTTTGATTCATGTTCATACATCTCCGTCTCTATAGAAGGTTTTCAGCGGATTAGCTCTGCCTACTAAACGGTTCCACAATAGTTTAATTGAATTTTAGTTTTTTGAAACAGTTTAGTAGGACTCACAGGTAATTGGCAGACTCTATTGTTGACCTTGACAGAGCAGGACGGAGGAAAGCAGTCTTCCTGTTCGCATGACGTCTCCAGCAGGCAGAAGCGTAGTTGGATCTGGACCTTATCAAAATCAATACGTATTATTAGTATATTAGAATCGCTCAAGTCCTGAATTAGATATACAGTCGAACTTGGTTATTACAAGGAAGATAGGACCAACTGAATTTGCTCGTTAAAAGCATTACTCGTTATATCGTTATATAAAAATTTTCGCGCCACGTTCTATTTAAGCATAGAACATAATAAATCTGAAAACCATGGAAAAAATCCCCGAAACAAGCATGGCATTCATCAACTACAAAAGAAGTTGTTTGTTGTAATGAAGTGCTGAGACGCCGGCTTGGATTTTTTACATGCAATTCAACATTCAATTTGTTTCTTTAATTTCAATTAATTCGGCAAAAACACCAATTAGTTACTTAGACACTTAACTAGTGTCATAAACGTAATCCGATCCCGGCGGCATCGCTTATCGCTCGGATATAGGGTCGAAAATGTTGTTTTTAAACGATCGACACATTAACAGTTTTGCTCGGTATACCCGAGAAGTAGCTCGTTAAAAAAGTGAATAAATGTATGGAGAAAATCATAAACTTAAATGTCAACAAATGTTTCCTCATTACATCCGAGATCTCGCTATTTCTGTGATCTTAATAACCAAGTTCGACTGTATATCTTTCTCTCATGAGAGATATGAGTGATGGGTCAGTTATACATAATATGTATAAATAGGTTTGTTTCTGCAAGCGTTGAGGTTAGTACACTAATAATACACATTTTCATCACAGAACGACTAAGATACTACAGATGACACCTCTGTCTGAATTCTTAATTACGAAGGCAACGTCATGTTCCGCAATCAAAATTGTTGCCACTTTTTAAAATATAATTGCCCGTTAAATAAAAAAAATAGTTTATTAAATTATTAGCAAGTGCAAGTAGTATATTATTACAAAAATTTGGAGTGATCCTGACACCGGTTAGTAATTGGTAATACAATACTTTGATTTAAAATACAAAAACCGATTGTCAATAAGTAACACAATTTAGAAAGCGCTTCAGAGAGTATAAACAGGAATTAACTTCGCCGCAATTAGATAGGACACGTATAGCATAGCCATCGGTACACAAGGGCGCGAATGCCAGAAGGCATAGGTTCGCATTCTCGGGTGTTGTATTTTTTCAAAAAGATTTTTCTAGTGGTCCATTAAACAGCCGTTTAGTGATAAATGACATTCTCTAAGCTCAATTATATATAGAAAACCTTTGGCTTCTGTATTCATAACATGATAAATGGATTATTCACACTTTATAATTTTATAAACACTGCTCTGATGTTTACAAAACAAATGTGAACGAAATAATCACTCACCGCATTGACCTCCGGTGAACTCATAATTTCATGGGCCTGTTGAGGAGTGAGGTGGAAGTAGTAGGTGCCCTCGTGAAGGCGGGCGTTGGGTGAGTTGGCCACCAACGTGGAGGGCTTCATAATCTCCGACACCAGCTGGTAGAAGGGAAGCTTGCGGAACCTCACGTCAGGGTGTACAGGGTAGTTGCCGCCCGCCACCTTGCATGCCTCGTACAAGTACTGCATGTTGCTCGGCTGAGCGTACGGGTGTGGCTGCTCTTGTTGCCGGTTCATGGACATTGAATCCTGCAAAACCTTTCCATTACAACAAGTTTGTATTCCGTTTACAAGGAGACCTGAGAGATAACAATGAATTCTGAAGCTTCTTCTTAATCCGTTCATTTGGTTTAGAATACGGACACCACGTGGCGCCTCCAAGAATCCCCGTTAGTCATTAACTCTTTTACTCCCAGCTGATTTAGCCTAGCATATGCGAAAACTCCCAAGCGTTTTTTGACAACAAATCGTCGATTTAGTTTTTTTTAAATAACTAATTCTACACATGTTTTAAAAATTTAAAACTTTTTTTGTGTGTTTTCAATGGTGTATAAAGCAATAATAAGTAATAATATTGATAGTTTACATCAATAAAACAAAAGAAAAAAATAATGTATCAATATTTATTTAGAAATTAACGGATAAAACTATGTTTGAACAACAAAACAAGTGTGACAACATTTTTTTATAATTGATATATCAAATTTTATAATATAATCTATCCTTATGTAGTAACAGAAAAAAAAATAAACATATTATTATTTCTCTATGAAATAGAATTTTTATAAAGTAATCAAAAAAAATCGTATAGTGTCAAGGTATTCAAGAATATTATTCAATTCACGAAATCGCAAGAGAATTCGATACAGTATCGACGACCAACTGATATGGAATGAAGTAATTTCAAAAAATAAGTCTCAAAGCACTAAATCATTTATAATAATATTTATATTCATGTATTTTTTCACCATCTTACCAAAAATACAGTGGCATCCATTGTTAGTTCAAAAAATTACAAATTTCATTTTGTAATGTGATATATGAATCATAAAACAACTAAAAGAAATATCAGAATTTAAAATGTGTCATAAAAATAATGTTTTATTAATTTATGACCCTCTTTGGTCTCAAGTTCGACAGCAGAGCAATTATGACTTGTGAGTTATTAGGGTATGGCATAATTATAAACAATGCCGACACTAAAATAAATGTTACTCACCACCCAACACACAGTGAATATAATGCTTCGTCTACATGAGACGAAATATGACGGGAAAAAATTTGGAATAAATCGTAAATTTGGTTCCAAACTTTCGGCCGATGGATCGGCCCAGATGGAGTTTTCACATAGGTATGGTGGGCCGAAATATCGGCCCCATGGGAGTAAAAGGGTTAAACTTCTTGTCTTCCCAACATCCCATAATTCCGTGTATATACCCCATGGATCGTATTTAGTGGCTTTAGAGAACACCGAAATCCGGTTATATATTTTCACCAAATTGCTCATCTACAGCAGTGGTTTCCAAACTTTATGTTACTACGCCTCCCTTTAAAAAAATCTAATCTTGGCGCCTCCCCCCCTTTATTTCATTAAATAATACAGACACCTTTTTAAATAATCAACAATGTACTAATACAAAAAAAAAAATATATATATATTAAAATAAACAAGGTTTACTACCTACTTATATTATATTCATTTTTTAATTAATTTGTTTTTCATGCGATGAATGTGTTTGTTTATTAACATAATCAATTTCAATAATAGTCAATCCAAATTCATCATCATTCATTGACAAATGGATTCTATCATGGGCCCCACATCCTGAGCAGTACCGCAGGCGACTTTTTTTTACTATTAATAAAATAATGTTAAAAGTGCATTATCGAACTAACCAAGAACTCAGTAAATAGATTTTTGTTTGCTTCAATATACCTGGCGTAGAAATCTTTTAAAAGTGGAGACATGGCGAACTTATTTTTTTTGTAATTTTGATTTCCAAAGCTCCAATTTTTTATGAATGCATTCACTTTGTCTTTTTAAATCAGTGAATGCATTAGTGGTCCTTGCATTGATTTATTCACTCAATTTTTTTTAAATTTCAACCAAACAGACAAGTTTAACAACAAAATTATCGTTCCTAAACAAATTTGCCTCAAATAAAATTAGCCTCCATATTTTCAGACAGGTTGGCAAACAACCTTTTATAGGACTGTTTTTTGTGTAGTTTATAACTAGCGGTCATTTTATAAACTATGCATTTGCAAACTGCAAACCTGTGGCTACATTAATTGTGTTGAAGTTTTCGCGCTTCCCTTTGCAACACTGTGCGCCTCCAAGTTTGGAACTCTACAGTAAGCATATAGGTAATTAAAAATCAAGGCAGTTCTGGATTTCAAAAAAAGTGTGAGATTCAAAGAACATGCGTCCACGTTTAGACTCAGATATAATGGACAAAACAACATAAGTTTCACGAAGGAAAATTAATTTTTGACATACTGCCACACTCAGCTGAAGAAATTTGCAAGTCAAGACATTACTTACAGAATGGTCATAGGGCTGATGGCGTCGGACAATGTCGAAGGCGGGCACTCGGTGCATGCCCGAGGAGCTGGACTGGTACCCGGAGCCGGGGTTCATGTTATGGGAGCTGGATGAAAGGGTCACTGTTGGCATGGGGGCCACCGGGGCGATTGCAGGCATCGGCGTCACTTCAAGGGTCAAGGATCTGTAAGCGATTATTACACCATGTTGTTCATAAATTAAGTTAACCATGTCTTCTTACGAGAGCTACGTTTCGAAATATTGAACTCATTGGAAATTAGGGATCCCCTGTCGTCTCAGACGTGAAAGTGGGGTACCTCTGTCGGACAGAGCAGGCCATGTCTTAAAAGATTAGAGATATTTTCTTAAATATACATACATAAATTCTTTTTTCAACACTACAATACGTCTGACGCCCAATAGCAGTAGTGTAGTGAAAGTGAAAGGATTAATAATAAACACCCAGGGTTCAAGAAAATCACATAAATATATATTGTGACCTCACTGGGAATCAAACCTGAAACCTCCGAATGAGAGGCCAATGCTTTACAAACCAGACTACGAAGAATGGAAGATACCCAAACACTAAAGAGGCGCCTCTTCAACAGAACAAAGGGGAGAAGAAGGATGGGGAGATCTAGTGGTTGGACTGCGTAGAAACAGACACATTGAGTTTATTAATAAATGAATAAATGATATCGAGAGTAACCTTATTGGTTCATTCCTGGAGCGGTGGCGCTTCCCCGTGTTTCCGTTGGCGGTGGCATTGGCGATGGTGTTACTATTGGCAGAGCTGTTGGCCGAATAGTTATCGTGGAGGGGGGCGACTTCTGCCACCTCCTGCACATCCGGCTCGGGGGCCTTGTATTTCTGCAAGCGGACCGCGGCTCTCGTTCGTACCATTGCTTCACTTTTCTACCTGAAATAAACAAATCTAATGTAATTAATCTTTTCTCTACAACTGTAACATTAACGTATACACTTTAAACACTTTAGGTGGCGATAAATCAACATATTGAATAAAATATGTAGGAAATCATTCAAATATAGTGCAACCCGACAGAAATGCTATCCTAAATGCTATTGGCAGACATGAAAAATCATTTAAGCGTTAATTACATTGAGCTTCTTTACGAGCTGTTTGTTGGCAAATTTAAAAGCGGGCGATTCAGCTACTGCGATTCGATGATTACACACAAAACTTTCCATTCGCTGAGAAGCCACAAGCCAGCGACTATTTTGACAGAACGTAGTTCGTTTTTTTACCAGGAGGTTGCTACTGCGCTCTACTGCGCAGACGCAGTAGGCCCACACGCCGGCGTGTAGCATGTAAAGTTGACCGGCTTTCAACTTTTCTCGGTAGAGTGTTTACAACCTGCTTGTTAGCTTGTTCGATGATTACACTGGGCGACTTTACAGGCAGATTATAAATTCGCCAACAAACAGCTCGTAAAGAAGCTCAATGTAATTGACGCTTTAGTAATGGCGAATATTTATACATAAAGTATGGTAAAATCCGAGGGCTTAGTGTCAAACAACACTATCTACAAAACTGCAACTTTACAGGAGAGCCAAAAATCGTTATTTTAGATTCTTGTAACTTAACAAGGGAAATGTTTATTTAAAACCTAATGTTAATATTTTATATTTTATTGTGTTTTGTACATTTATCTTGCTTATGATGATGTTAAAATTTATAGAGATATTTTTAAAAATATATGAAAACAAGGGTAACTTATGTAATTAGCGTTAAACTTTACTGACGATTTAATAAGAAATTAGAAAAGATTGACATAACGTTGTTTGACTATCATGTAGCCGTAAATGTAAAATAACGTTATCTCAAAAAAAAAAAAAAAAACACTTTTTTGTAGATAACGTTGTCTGACTTTAAGCACTCGAATTGTACTCTATTTTTATTTAAGGACTTGGTAAACAAGAAAAAAAAATATTAAAAGAATATAACTTTTAAATATTGCTATAGATATACCATCATAAATCATCCGGTGTTCGAATTTAGAACTAAGCTCATTACAGTATAAAAAGTATTGAATGACAATATGTCAAATGTTCGCATGTGGCGCCCTCACTCAGCGGACAACTTATACTGGTGGATCTATAGTTAAAGAGAATTTGTATGTGTTTCTACGTGGTGATTGTAAAAAATAAAAATCTCATTTAGAAAATATATTGAAATTCCATTCTCCAATATAATTTTTGTATTTCTCTTTATACTGTTTTTCTAATACTGCTTCTATTTTTTGTTCTTTTCATGTCATGTTGTGAACGTCTTGAATTTCTAAAATCGACTGCTTAATCTACAAACCGGTCAACTCCATTTGGGCAAATTGTTCAGGAAAGAGAAAAAACATATTAATTTAACTATCGAGCAGAATTTAACAATTCCAAAAATACACATGGAAATTTTTTTTTTACAAATAAGCTGCACTATGAATTGAGGCGTCTAATTCCAAAAAGCGATAAGTCCACATTTGGTCAAAATCGAGAAAAAAATACGCACGTATTCTTTGTATAATTTTACACAATATGTATTGATCTATAAATTCCAAAACGCGACATAACCCTACGAAAAAAAATATTTTAAGTCTTGATTTATTACAAAAAGTCCGTGTTTCATATTATTTAAAGTTTGGTTGATTTCGCGCGTGTTTAAGTCAACCAATAAAGGAACGTTCAATATTGAAAAGGGCGTCTCCCATGCCGTAGCATCTGGTAAACTCATGACAGTGTCACGGAAATATGTGCCTTATGCGGAGTAAATTAAAAAGTGAGGTACAAATAGCGCTACGTCCAATTTTATTTTGACTATATTTATTATATTTAAGAGTTTATCGGCTGAAACAAATTGCCATTTGGTTCTAATTTCGACATAGAATACAACGGAAAAAATAATCTCACGTTAAAACAAATAATTGAAGCCCGAAAATATTGAATTGTGGACTTGTCGCTTTTTGTAATTAGACGCCTCAATTAATTTAATACACTATTTTAGCTTGACTTTTATATTTATAAAGAAAAATTATATAAAGAGCATAGTTGTTTCATTTACGATATTGGAAATTTGGCACCTGCAGTTGATTATTTTGTTTGAAGAACGATAACGCATTTATTTATAGGTTTAGGAGTTTGAAATTTTGTGTGAGCATAGAAAACATGCCTTATAACAATATGCCATCAAAATCTCAGGTTCTTGTCGGTTTACGGGAAGCCAGCGGCAAACAAATTATTAAAATAGCCGATATACTGGATTTGTTAGGTTAAGATACGTTATGTTAGGTTTTCATTCTTGAATTCATGAATTTTGACAAAATCAGCTATGACAATTAGCGCGGTTCCCGCCTGGCTTCCCCATAACCGACTAGTACCAATACTTGTATTTCTCTTTATACTGTTTTTCTAATACTACTTCTATTTCTTTGTTTTTTCATGTCATGTTATGAACGTCTTGAATTTGTAATATGTAAAGTTCATTATATGTAAAAAAGTTAATTTGAATTTAATATTTGTGGAGTTTAGTAACTTAACCATTCTTCAAGCGTTAGCTAAACAATTTATTTCAAATGTCATAACAGAAATAAGGTACAAAACTCCTTTTATTTATAACCCAAATTTTGATTTGATTTGAACTAAACCGAATTCGATTTTTCGACTAAAACCGAACCTTTAAAAAACATGGTGGTTCCGATAGCTATTATGCCTACATATTGTATTAATTTTTATTAAGGTTAATATAATAATAAGCTCTTAGATTCAGTGCAGACACGGGGTCTTTGATTTGCTCGGATGAATGATTGACAACCAATGCTCATAAAAAGATCATCGCATAATCTCCATGCCCACCTTGGGCAGGACAGTTATATTTTTTTTTAAAACGGTACATGTTCAAACACGCGCGTTAAGTACCATGATCTTACTACCTACTTCATTTGTCGTTTGTCAATTTATGGCTACGGCCGTATGTTGTAGCTTAACCACTGGGAAATGCCAATAGAAATGGCGTATTTCAAAAAAATACTACATTATTCTTAGGTCAATAATTATTATAAAGCAATTATTATTCATAGGATGTTTATCACATTTGAATGGTCAAAGACATCGCTTATAATCAGTATCTTTAGAATTATCTTCAGATGTGTTAATCGTGCCCATTTTTTGAATAATAAAATGCCTAATTCTTATCAAATTTGGGATCACAGAAATTATAAAATATTATTTTTTATCGTAAATATCTCACTATATAATGTTAACATTAATTTTACTAATGGTTTTGTAAATGCGTTTAAAAATTAATAAATCTAAAAAATCTTAACACCACTGCACATGGATGTACTGAAATATGACTACTTATATTCTAAAACATTAGAGCGAGAGGTTTAAAAAAATACTATTTTATGTAATAAAAATACTTTATGCAGTCACCAAATGTTTAAAATAAACATAAAGGATAATAAGGCATCAAAATTATATAAATAGATTATCCACAACGTTTAAGGAATGTCCAGGTCCAGGTATGCTCTTAAAATACCATAAAAACTCAATTTTTACCTACGCTGAGCATGTGGGCCTTTAAAGAGGCTGATACCTTCCTAGGAATCACAGACATTAACCACGACTAAAACTATTGATAATGAAATATTGACTCTTGCCATCATTCTATTAACAATAATTTTATATTAAACAGTAAATAATAGTCTATGAAAATTGTTTACAAACAAAAGAGCGTTTTTTTTTAATTAGTATGTGACTATGGCATGTAGTGTAAATAATAAGTATATGTGGTTAGTAATAGTGAATTAGTTAGTGAGTTATTCGTTTTGAAAGTGTCAAATCGGTAGCGAGCGAAGGAAGTGACAGTTCCACATTTTCGATAACACATCACTCGTGTCAGTGACATGGGCAATCTTCCGGCATTTTCATTTGGCGCCCTAGCAAACCCACATTTCGTGGGTCCCGATCGACAATCAGACTGCCAAATGATTGAATAAATACAAATTAAACAAAAATGTTAACAAACCTTGCTATTCGCGCCGCAATTAGTTATTGCAAGTACAGCTGGGACACATTAGAAAGTGAGCACCGTGAATATTAGTGCCACTATTATTTTTAAATACATATATAGTTCTAATTTAAATCACCAGTTGTTGTTTTGGTAAATAGTGAATATTAGTAAAAAATTTAATTAATTATTAGAGACCCCGAAAGGTAGCCATTGCAGAACTCCACTATCCGTTAGTTAGAATATCTTGAGCATAGACAAAAGACAAAATTGCTATACTTAAGTGTTGCCAGCCCTTGACATCTTCTTCTTCACTCACCCACACCTGCTCCGGTAAAGTACCTATGAGAAACACCTCCAAGAACCCTTGTTCGCTCGTCTCCTTTCGTTTTCCCAGGTCAAGCCAGCATTGTATAGCTTTTCCGGCCGTACACAACTACCTGGATAAATGTTTACATCCTACAAACTTATCTGAAGAATGGGATGGGGGAACCACTGTCAAAAACTACCCAATTAAGCTAGTAACTGGACAAAATATGACATTTTCAAAATGGCGTCCTATGGTAGTTCGTAGTTTCATTTTTGGCCATTCTTTAGATACGTTTGTAGGTCTGTAACCCGGCCCTGTGGATAGTATTTAGTAGTATTAAAAGTATATTAGTCTATAGTAGTATTCCTTATGCCGGGTCCACATTGGCAACATGTCGCCGGCAACCTCGTTAAATTTTACGATATGTATGATAATTATCGTAAACTTTCTTAAGCAATTATGATAATTATCGTAAAATTTAACGAGGTTGCCGGCGACATGTTGCCAGTGTGGACCCGGCATTAGAATATGGTTCCTAGGTAATGTAAAAAATAATGTCCAATCATTAAACGGATAGTAACAGTATCAATAGTAACGTAACTACTTTTTATAAGCTACTAGCTGAAGTACCCGGCTTCGCACAGGGTCGCTTCGTGGTTATATTTATCTTAGATATTTAAAAAATAATAAGAGGTAATTATTTTTTTAATATTAAAATATCTGTGTAATACAATATATCAATATGAAAATAATTCTAATAGGAGTAAAAGTCAAACAAAAGAACACTAAATTAAAATCGAATCCAAAATACGCAAACGTTATTAATGTTATTAATATGCACTAACAAACAAACATTGGATTAAACGAACTTTGTATTTTATATAATACTAATTTAGAAACCTTTGCAGGTGTGCGCACAACAACTTACAAAAATTTCATCGCAATCAGATGAATGGTATAAGAACGCATACGAATAGAAGAAGATAGAATAGATGAAAAAGAAGAAGAAATGGTTGCCTCAATTCAGAAACCTTGGCGGGCGTGAGCACAACAACTGGTCAAAATGTCATCGCAATCGGATGAATAGTATAAGAACGCACACGAATAGAAGAAGATAGAATTGAAGAAAAAGATGAAGAAAATAGTTTTATCAATTCATTAACCTTTGCGGGCGTGAGCACAACACTTGATCAAAATTTCATTGCAATCAAATGAATGGTATAGGAACGCATACGAATAGAAGAAGATAGAATATAAGAAGAAGATGGTTGTACTAATTCAGAAACCTTCGCGGGTGTTGGCACACTTACTGACGAAAGTTTCATCGCAATTGGATGAATGATATAGGGACCATACGAATAAAAGAAGAAATAATGAAGAAGAAGAAGAAGAAGAAGATGGTTGTACTAATTCAGAAACCTTTACGGGTGTTACCACAAAAACTGATGAAGGTTTCATCGCAATCGGATGAATGATATAGGAACCATACGAATAAAAGAATACATATATAATAAAGAAGAAGAAGAAGATGGTTGTACTAATTCAGAAACCTTTACGGGTGTTACCACAAAAACTGATGAAGGTTTCATCGCAATCGGATGAATGATATAGGAACCATACGAATAAAAGAATACATATATAATAAAGAAGAAGAAGAATATGGTTGTACAAATTCAGAAACCTTCGCGGGTGTTGGCACAACCACTGACGATCGGAATCGGATGAATGATATAGGGACCATACGAATAAAAGAAGATATAATGAAGAAGAAGAAGAAGAAGATGGTTTTACTAATTCAGAAACCTTTACGGGTGTTACCACAACAACTTATGAAGGTTTCATAGCAATCGGATGAATGATATAGGAACCATACGAATAAAAGAAGATAGAATGAAGAAAAAGAAGAAGATGGTTGTACTAATTCAGAAACCTTTACGGGTGTTACCACAACAACCGATGAAAGTTTACGAAAGTTACGAATAAAAGAAGATAGAATGAAGAAGAAGAAGAAAATAATGATTTTTCTAATTTAGAAACCTTCATGGGTGTGCATACAACCACTTACCAAAATTTCATCGCAATCGGATGAATGGTATAGGAACCATACGAATAAAAGAAAATAGAATGAAGAAGAAGAAGAAGTTGATGATTTTTCTAATTCAGAAACCTTCATGGGTATGCATACAACCACTTACCAAAATTTCATCGCAATCGGATGAATGGTATAGGAACGCATACGGGACAGACACACAGACAGACAGACATACAGACAGACAGACATTCATTTTTATATATTGGTATAGCCTATACTCTTCGCGAAAGTGCAAGCAATAAGTTGACAAAGTTTTATCGCAATCGGATGAACGGTATGGCAGTGCATTCAAAACGAACAAACAAACAAACAAACCCACAAACAAATATTATTTTTTATATATTAGATTATGTATGTATTATTTTAATAAGAACGGCTATTTCAATAGGTACCTAGTTATTATTTTTTTCAATAATATTCAAAAATCTTGAACATTTTTTTAAACTGATAAATATAAATATTGGTTATTTTTATAATCCATAAGGACTGTTTTAATTTTTAAAATAAAATAATATGTTTATCATCACGGTACTGAAATGGTTAACCAGAGACTAGCCGATAATTATTTTGTGTAGCCTTGCCGTGAAAACTTGCACTAATCAACCAAATAAGACAAACCTCACAACAACAACATTTTGACGGACATTATTATCAAAATTTACTGGTGATCGCGGCGACTCGCGCCCAGACTTTTAGACTTAGGCAGATTAAACAGATGGATCTCTTTCTAAACAAATAGGCCGCTTGAATTGACAAGATGAGTAGATATTACGATTACACCAATGGAATCTCATGGTGAGTTTTAATCTTTAATATTGCAGTATCTCTCGGCGGTGTGACTTACGGTACTTTGCCCATGGTAAAACACTTGTTTGAGGAATTATCTCTATTTACTTATTGGAGACAGTATTTTTGAAATGTACAACAATAAATAACGATCGTACTGGATCTATGAAATACGGCGGCACCAATAATGTATTTAAATGTAAATCTATCATAATGTTTTGTCTGCACATACAGCTGGTAATGTCATCAAATTGTATTGTACTCATTTTTTATAATATCTTAATAGAATCGTTTTAGAGTATCCCTACAATTATAATTTAACAACAACGATATGAAAATCATTCGGTTTTTTATTTATGCCGTAAATACCTAAGAATACTTCAATATCTAGTCTCATAGGTAGGTACTTATTACATTTTGAAAATAGAACAACCCGAGTAAGGTTTGAAATTCAAAATTATAATATATTACACGTGGTGCGCATGGGTGCATGGGTGTAGTTAATTTTTCAACCAAGTTTATCCAACTTTTGTTGTGATTAACCTAATTTTTTTTCAATGTCATGGAATTGTATGGACTATATGGTGTTACAGGCAAAACCAGGCACTGCAGGGGGGCGGTGTGGGTGGCCAGAAAGAGACTTCCCGGGGGCCTCCCCAGCCTCCGCTCTACCAGCATGCTCCGCATCCCGGGTACACCTCTGCGGCCCAGGACTCACGGGTTGGCATGCCTGTCGCTGTAAGTCTACTTTGAATAATGGCGCCTGTACACGTGCATGAATTTACCGGTTTGGAGTTGTTGGCCATTAGATATAATTAACGTGTTATTTAAATGTGGTAATTAAAAGATTAGTAGTGATTGTGTTAAACTATCATGACAATAACTGTTTACGCGTAAAAGTCCACGATCCATGCATGCAGTCTTGTAACATGCACGATAATACATGAAGGTACTTTTGCAATTTATCGTTATGGTCACGACATTACGTACTGCCGCCAGTAAATCCATGCATGTGTAAACACGGACTATTAGGCTCTCATCTTTAGTATAAATTCTTTGGTTTAAATGCAATCATTATCAGGTGGAGCATTTGGACACACTAATTCGTAAGCTTTCATCCACAAAAATGTGAAATATATCAGAATGTATGATAATTATATACCTAGTAATTACAATTTTTTTTAAATAAATGTCTACTCCATGAGTGAATGATGACGAATAATAATAGAGCAATGGAACTTTCGGAACCCGTAATTTTGTAGGGGTTCCAACTTGATGTTCTCAAGATTCAGAATAAATAAATTAATCTTATGAGATCCCCGGGGTTCCAGCGGCTAGCTCAGGAGTCCATCGAACCCCGGATTCACAAAAAAAGAAAAATTCGAACGGTTGGAGTGTAAATAAAACACAGTCCTTCGTGCTCGTAACGTGATATTCTTATATTTTCTTAATTTTTAGTTTTACAAATTATATTTGGGATTTTTACAGTTGTAGTCGTCAGGTCCGTACCTATCGGAAAGGGGACGCTTACTAATTACTTTTTTCTTTTTCAAACTTCGCGTACCCACGCCATTCCAGCAAAAGGGACTCTCGTGATTGGCCAAATTTTATCGCGTGATCTTTGATTCGGCGAATCACGAGCCTGACCCTGGCGCAGGCACGTCGAAATTTGGACGTTGCCGACAAGCGCGGCAAAATTTATTATATTTAAATACTTATATTTAGTCTTAAAATTATCGCTTTCATCCATCATCATTTATACTTTTTAAATTAACAAAAAATACTTACGTGGTTGAGCAAGGAATCAGATTAGATGTTTTATGAAGCCGTTTCTAGAGGTCAGGGTTACGTTTCGACTTAAGCTACTAAATGATTATTTTACACCGGGAGAAGCCCGCCTGTAACAGGGGTGTATCAATTCGCCCCATCTGGATTAAAGTCGAAAGGTAAGCCCTGATCTCATCGGCCACCCATCCAATTCCTTGTTCATCCGTTAAGTACATGGCATGATAAACCGTTTATAAAAGAATTCAACTACAATCTAACTATTCTAACATAAAACTCTATACTTTAGCTCTATTTTTATTATTTTCTATATTTATTTTGGATTATTATTTTCAGCTCAAAGCAATGCTTTCGCGATACTTTTGAATAGGTCAGAGTTTGATTTAATTTCAGTGTAGTACATTTATTTTGTGTTACTTTGTTTTAATTAGGTTTTCTTGTTATTTTATTCGTTTTTATTAGTCAGCGGAGGGGTCGCGAAGCTGCAGTCTCTGACTCTCGCGCTTTCCAATCTTTCTTTTGTATTCCTAGGGGCTACATTTGTAGGCGTTTGGCCCTCGTTCGGAATTATTATTTCGTGTTATGTTTTTCTTCTTCTGGTGCAATAGGAGCGTACCTCGTTTGGCGTCGTCTGCCTTTGCAACCAGGGCGTGGTAGTGGCGTTACTATTGAGCCAGGCTCGTTCCGAGCAGCGGATATCTTCCTGTGGAAAGTTTTCCACTGATCTGCTGGTCTCTGGGGTATCACCTCATAGATGGACAGGTACTGTGTCTCCATCTGTTCCTATTACTGCGGGCAAGGCATCGTATAGCGGTACAACGGCCAGGCTCGTTGACGGCGGCACGGCTCTCCCACAGGTAATAGGATGGATGTTTACAATAAGTATCCTTTTCCCTTTCTTTTTTTTATAGATGGTTACACTTCGGAAGTACCTCTTGTTGTTTCACGATATCTTTCAGGCGTCACGTCCCTAGTCTCTCCATGAACCTGCGCGAGAAAGGAGAGCGCGCACTCTCCACACCATCAAGCTTTGGTATCATGAATTTTCGGCTACGCTGCCTTTGGATGCGCTTACTTCGAGAGGTGGCTCCCTTTGTGCTTCCAAATTGTCTTCATCTGTATTTATTCTTTCTCTTTCTTTAGTAATTTATTCGTTCATTAGACTTCCTGTACTTTAAATTTATTCGAGTTTACTTTATTAATTGCTCCTACCCCATACATTAAATAGCTACTAATTTTATATAAAATCTTCCCATTGTACTTATGGTACTTACTATCACATTTAATATTTTACCCTAATACCCATAATTATTTTGCAACATTGTATTGACTGTATAAATCACATTGATATTAAAATTGAAATATTCCACCCTCTCATTATATTTATTTCTGAATCAGTACACTTAAAACTGTGTAGTTAACTTTATTTTTAGTGAAACCCATTTTATTTAAAAAAAAATTGTTGTTTCGTTTTACGCGCCCGACATCCTATTCCAAGGCGCGCCGCGCCGATTTACGGTGCCTCTCACGTTTTATTATTATTATTTTTTTTTTTATTATTGAAACCCCGTTGAGAAATTTACGGCTTATTGACTCATTTTTTTTTTTTTTTTTTATCACAAGCATACAATCTCTACTTTCATCCTTTTATACCTAATTTTAACTTATTATTAAAATTTAACATAACAACTAACACTTTGTCGAGTGACGCCTTATTATTCCCGTTCCGTTTTCGCTGTGTTCAATTTACGATTGGTAATTTGTAAAGAAATAATAGGGACGGTAGTGTACTATTTTCCTCGTTTCTCTTTGGATTCAAATTATTAACACGGCGTAACTTTGAAACAGGTTTCGCGCTACTGTAGAATATCGTCTTTTCCGTTTATAAAATTGTTTGCGATTTTCAATGTTAATGTTTTCGAATTCATTCATATTTACTTTATTTGAACGGAAAGAATTGGCGTCACTTTGCGGAGCGTTATTTTTAAAACTAGAATGTACATTTTTCTTACTAACGAACTTAAGATTATAGGGCTCAGAAAGTGGGTCCTTAATTAACTTTTTATCCGTAATTAGAAGAATTTCCGGATATTTACGATTATTATCTTCACTTTTAACTACACTGTTTTCACTGAAACTTCCAACAGCAACTCGGCGTTCACCCTTGACTAGAGGGTTGGCGACTGGTCCTGCTTCATCTCCTCGTGGTCGAGCCTGCGCCCGTACAGCTTCTTCGATTCATCTAAGCTTGCGCGCCTTCTCAGCCCTCTTGTGAGGCTCCCTAGCCTCGCGTTTCCTTTTTCTCTCCTCACCGAACATCCCGTGGTCGACTAGGGTACACATGTTAGTGATACCCTAGGAAAATCGGCATTTTGCTCGCCGTTTTTCGTCGTGAGTGGGCCGTGGCCTCTACGAGCCCTCCTCGCTGGATACCGTCGATGATGTGTCTGGTCTCCATAGGTGGGATTTGTGCAGCCATTCGTCGTACTGGAGACGCGCTGGTGCTACGGTCTCCAGCACGACGCTAGGCGCGGTCAGCTCCGTATGTGGACTGTCTTCGAACACCAGAGGGCCCTCCCGGTTTGATGTTGGAGACAGCACTTCTTCTTCGATAAGGGTTACGTCAGAGTCCGCTTTTTAGTTAACCATTTCTTGGTTGTTCCGGCTCCTG